>JAMPIV010001042.1:0-15018 GCA_024509875.1 Oreohelix idahoensis
GGCTATTTTCACATCTAAATGTGATTTCCCTCCCTGTATCATACGGGTACTCTACGGATATAATGGCGTCCTTCTTCTTATTTGCATAGCAATGGCCAACAGTCATGAGGTGCGGCGCTGGTTCGGCAAGGGGGCTTCGCTCGTAAAACTTCTTAAGCAGATTTAAGTGATACATTTTCTGCTTTCCGTTCACGGCGATTTTTATAGTTGATGTGCGAGAAAATTCTTTTTCCACCACTTTTTGTAGGGACCCCTCTCCAGACAAATCTGCAATTTATTACTTCTACTTGCAGAGAGTAAGTAAGCACCTTCCTTCTTCACTTTACTGCTAGTTCCTCGGTCTTCGCAATTGCGATTGTAGTATTTGGCATGTTTCCCCCTAGGTCCTCCGTAACTTTCGCTGGTGGCTAATTACAGCCCTTTCTTTCAGGTCGTTGTTTTCAAGTCTGTGACTAGACTGGAAGGCCTGAATGTGACAGTGTCCCGTTCTGCCTTGGCATATCTGTCCAGTTTCTTAGTAATGGCTTCAAATGGACCTTTAATAGGGTCCTTCCGATGAGTAATGTGGGCCGGAGAAACTCCAGTTGACGGCATCGGTAACTTCCCTATAAGCGAAATATGCGGCAGAAGATACTGATCACATTTTCTGGCTTCTTCCCCTGTGCCAACTCCCAACTCCGAAGAATAGAGGTTGAGCGTCCCCGTTAAACCGCTCTACTTGGCCACGTCGTTACGTTGGGGTGATTGAGTGCGAAGAATGGATATTCCTAAATCTTTTGAAGTATTTCCTAAGCACCCTCCTCCTGTACAGCTTGACCCTCTAAAGTATGTGACCCTGTTGGTCTGTTGAAGAATTTCCATGCGGTAAGCCCCAGTATCTATTTGAAAGATAATTCAGTAAAGCATCAGCTACCAAGTCTCTGAGGTCCGCATGCTAGCATGTCGTATGGGCTTCGCCCCACATGGAAACAGTTTTTCCACGTAATATAAGGATATGGAGTGTGTTCATCCTCTCTTCAGTTTCTCAGTCATAGCGATTCCACTTATATCCACGGCCACTCTTTCAAATGAGGGATGCCCAAAGATTTGGCATCTCCCCAAGAGGCTCAGCGTGCCGTCGCCATATGGTTATGGTGCATACTTTCGTGAGAACTGGATGTCAAGGACTTGACACGAAACGTTTATCAATGTCCCGCTGTGATCCCAGGCCTATAAATGATTTAGCAGGACAACTCCTTTGAATCCGTGGCAGCCAATCAGTTCCCATGTTTCCACCTAATATGGAAGTAGAGTGTCCCATCTCCAGCACCTTGGTTTCCTATAGGTCGCAGTAAATAACTAATTGGGAGTTGGTTTGCTGTCCTGTCGTTTCCAGCTCCGCGTATACAGCAAACGCTATGATTTCATAAAAGATAGTCTCCCTTGGTAGGTGGGTGTTAGGCTGTCCTTTGTAATTTTTATAAAGACATGGGCGCCAGCGTGAGAGAATCTTCACTTTGGCCCCCATTCCCCCCCCTCCTTCAATTCCTCGGGAAGGATTATTGGTACGGTGGTTTCCTCACTGGCGTCTGTGTTCTTGACTACCTCCCGTCGAGTCTTTACGGAAGCCTATGACTTAGTGTTATGAGAGTAGGTTCTGCCCAAGGTACACACATAATCTTACAATCAGATTCCAAAGATTAAAGAGTAAGATTGGTTTCTAATCCATTCCATAAATAAAGCTATGCGACAGAATCTCTCTTCCATGTCACATAACGAGAGATTCCACTCTCGCGAGTAAGTGCAATTGGCAGTGTCATGGGTGCCAACCATCCTTCGTCCGAACCTTGGATGTCGACACTCATCTTCATGTTATCATATGGTTCAGGGTACACAGAGAGATGTTTCCACTGCACCCAATAGTCTATCGAAGCAAGCTCCTGTGCGTCATAAAAGGCCACTCCAACAGATTGTCCTTCATTACCGTATACTGATCTGCGATGACGGTAGGAATGAGAAACGGAGTTTCCCGGTCCTCTGCTCCTTCCGGGGTAAGCGATTTTTGTTTCAGACAGGCAGCATGTGGGGAGGAGGGCTGCGCTTGCACTCATTATGTTTGATTGGTTCAAACTACAGTACTTGCACCATTTTAGTCTCCGTCTCTGTGTGGCGCAGCATTTTTTTTTCCTTGTTTTGCTCTTTGTAGTTATCTTGTTTTGCGTGCTGTTTTGCAGATGTTGTGGTCCCTTTGCTTTGTTGGTCTGGTTGGGAGCGAGGCAGGTTGCTTTGGCGCCAGAGTCCGAAAACTTCTTATCTGGCCTCCTGAGACTCCATGAGAGCATTTTAGAATCGCTCTGCTAGTGTAAGAAATTATTTTCTAACCGGTCAGCGCCGTTTTTCATGAGAAAGCTAACGCAATTTCCACCGACATAGACTCTTCTCTCTTACTAGTTGCCTCTATCACAATCAAGCACTCCTACCTCTATATCAACCCACCATAGAGTTTCTTCGTTATAGTTTTCCCAGTGTATACACCCACTACACTTAGGTAGTCATCAAATTTCAATACGGGCTTGCAAACCTGTGGAGTAAAGTCCCTCTTCCGAGCTGCCCTCCCCTTCCTACACACACACACACCCCACATCCGAAATTTTCCGGTAAGCTTCTGACAATAGAAGCTCGTACCTCACCAGGAACTTTTTTTTCAATGCCTGATAGTCCATCTTGCTCTCCGGCCGGAAGTTTATTAAAACTTCGTATAGGCGGCTTCTCTTAAGGCCCTGGAAAGTTTTCAGGTTCCACTTCTGTTCTTTCAAGTCCCAAACCCTGTTTGCAAAGCATTCAAAGCGGTTCTAAAAAGGCGGTACCATGGTATCGTTCCTTTCTGAAAAAGGTTTCCGAGCGGAAAGTTAATAGCATTGGTTGGCGAAGTTGAGGAAGTAGGCAAACCTCTGAGCGGAGTGAGTACCCTCCCACCACAGTTGGGAAGCCGCTGCTGCACTTTTTGACAGCACTATTTGATTGGGTCTGTACCACTGGAGTTTCATTTGCTTCATCTTAAATGCATGCTCGCTGCGGCTTTCTCTTTCGGAGCTCCGCTGCTTCGGCGGCTTCTTTTTTGTCCGCTGCCTTCGTGCTTGCTTCGTTTCCGCTCCGCTGCTTTCATGCTGCGGCTTTCCGCTGCCGATGCTTCTGCTGGGGCTTTCTTGTTTTTCGCTCCGCTTCCTTCTGCTGTAGACCTTCTCCATTGCAAGTTATCCCTTTTTTCTTGCTCTTCCATCTCTCCTTGCATGGAGTTTTATCAGTCTCCTCACTCACAAATTTCAGCAAGATTCTTTCCACTAAACACCCGTAATTCATGAACTGCCTCCCATTAAAACTAGCTTCTAATTTTTGCTGCCTTCTGCCATGATATGCAGTAATGGGTTCGCGAAGGGAAAAATATGGCAGTGAACCTCCAAGCAAATTTTTTAGTGAACTCGTGCACAAGTCAATTTAACTCTTTAAAAACCAGCTAGGTTTAAATTAGTAATCAATGGGTTCAAATAGTTTCCTTAAAAAAATCACTCACGTATTCTGAAAAATGTATATTCATGCTTCTATGAAGTTTCTTAGAAATATTTACTAAATATTTATGATAAGCAAATTTTCTCCAGCAGTTACTGGAAAAAAAAAATTTACAGTTCCCTACAGTATCCTCTGTTCACCAAAAAGTGTTTAATCCTGTCCGTACCTTTGATACTCAATTTAATAAAAGTATCACTCCGTGCGTTTAGAGATATAAATTTATTCCCCTTTGAAATAGAAAAATTATAGTTATAGTCATATAGTCTAAAGCAGATAGTCCCTCGAAATGGCAAACCAATTTTGCAATTAATCGCAATTGTATGGGCAGAGGGATGAAAATATGATTTTATCACACTTCCAAGTCCGGGGTTGTACTAATCCCAAGACGAGGCCCAACAATTGTCGTTGTGGTGGAGTCACTGGGGCAACTACTACAGTATTTTGTGTTTTTCGCCAGGAATAGTCTATGAGATAGTTAGATATTAAGGTCTCTAGAAATTGGCTGCGTTTAAGAAAGAATATAAAGACCTAGTCGAGATAGTGGACAGGAAAGACAGGAATGCGAATGCTTTCCACTAGACAGTGTTTTCTAATTAATTATGGAAAGAGTTCTGTTTCCCCACGACCTTAGCTTCTGCCCTTAGATCCCGTAAAGAAAAAGCCCCCAAATTCATCTGAGTAGAGAAAGGTTCCTATAGGTTAATATGTAACACCGACAGCACGAGTGATACACTAACAAACTCTTGAAAATGATCAAACGATCGTTGGGTTTATTAATGAAATATCCACACATATAGGGTTAGTAATGGTTAGAACGTGATGATGGTGAAAGACGATTCACACAAAACACACAGATGAGATAATGAAATTACAGTTAATTAAGTAATAGTTAATTAAGAATGAACTGGTGTAAAGTGAAATGATGATGTGATATGATACGTGTTACTACCAAAATGGTGAGAACTCGCTATACACAGTCCATGTGTCTCTAAATTGCTTCTCCTAGATTATGAGGATTCGACACATGTATGCATAAAATGTCCCAAGTTGTTTATACGTTAGTTATGTCGAATGGGGTAATCTCTAAAGCTGAGGACGTTCTGATGAATATTGTTTGTCGTACGGAGAACGCTGACGAGATATCTAATGTATATTCCTTCACTATTACTTTTTGAGTATAAGAACTCTCTGTAGTTTGCGATCAACAGTTAATAGCTGTCATATGAACAAAAGGTCTGTTGTCTAATCTCCCGACGGTACTGGTCAGACTGGATATCTTCACGAAATGTTAGTGATATGTAGACTCATAATCTTGCGTATGTAGTCGTGATTCATATACTTTCGAGTCTGCTTCATAAAATTGCGCTTAAGAGTGTGTTTGCACGTGGTATAAATATGCGATTCCTCTTTTGAGCTCTTTTGCTTGACTTCAGATAATAATGATCTTTCGAGTGATTTGAATTTATGATGACTCTGTATTGAACTTGTGATTAACGATTGTATTGAACTTGTGATAACTCTGTATTTGAACTTGTGAGCAAGCAGATGTATTATGGTGACGACAAATGCTGCGTCCACCTTTTGACTTGTTGGTGAGACAATATTCCTTTTTAATTGAGGAATGAAAGATGTCCTATTGCGAATGCTGCTAGCCAAATGTCCGTTTTTGATAACTTATTTCTGGTTAGGCGTCAGACACGTTGCGTGTAGACTCAGACTTCTGATGAACTGAAGACACACACAAAAGTCTTCGTAAGTTTTTTCACATTTAACATCACTGGTTGACTTGCATTTAAACTACTGCTCATTATTCATCTCTCTCTCTCTGAGTTCAATTCTAATGATGTTAAATATCTTGTGCATCTTCATGAGAAGAAGTGCCTGGCATGTGATGCCAGGAGAAGTCATATCCTTTTGTTAGGCCATTGAAACCGCCTTTCCCTTGCGGTATATTTGCAAAGGGGTACCTGGCGGGTTCTGTCAGGGTACCAGAACTTCAGTATATAAAAGCAGAACGTAGATTGACAGGCCATTATTGTTGGCACCACCTATCTGAGATGGTGCAAAGGGTTAACTACCATTACCATCATATAATGTCTATGATTCTTGTGCCATTGACTGTGTCGTCCATACTATCGTACGTCGTAAAATAAATATTGTGAAACGTCAGCAGTATTACCTACCTTCACTGACTTATGCATATGGGTGAGTGGGTTCAGTGTGCAGCTGTCCAAGAGCCTAAACGCATTCGTCTACACCCACACTTACCACATCAACCCACATCATATTCCAAGTACTACACGTCTGAAAACATGTATGCTGTTTGTGTTAACGTATTCATTACACCCTGGCAGCGCCTCACGCTGGTGACCTAGATTTACATCGCAACATTGTGCTGTCCATGTGATAAAACGACACGCCCACTCTACCTACTTTAACATCAGGAACAAACAGACTTTTACATCTGGTGGGCCAGATTCGTGGGTTTTTCAGCTACACAGGACAGTGGTAAATAGGTCAACGACTGCTGACCCACATAAACACTGACGTTAGCATCTTTATGATATTGCTACGTGGACCACAGCTGCTACAGAAACTGACGTTAGCATCTTTATGATATTGCTACATGGACCACAGCTGCTACAGAAGTGGAGTGACATTGTGCTACTAATAAGCGTTCTACTGGAGTTCTACAGACGATGTCCATTTATTTGTCCGAGCAAGTCACATCGTTTTCTTTCAAGCTCCCAGTGTAAACAATTCAGCTGTTTGTTTACATACTACAGTCTACAGACATATCAACGTTGGATCTTCCGGTCGCAACTGGTTGTCGAGAATGTCACAGTAGCTGTACGTTTGAAGACCACTACATATTGTCGTCGTTCGGTAACCATCGACGGTGGACCTTCCAATCATTGCTGTGCATATATTGTAATTCGGTGTTGACAAAAAGGTCAGGATTGTACTTTAAGATAAGTGGCAGTTGGTTTTTGGAAACTGTGCCGTTATATTGTGTGTAACTGAGCCTTCTTTGCAACACATTCTATCATATGCTTTCTGTTTCGTTACATGTTTAGATTAGTGTGTTTATTTCAGCGGGTTTGGTTGGGTCGGTGACTCCAATAGAATATCCCACCTAACCGAGGGTCTATTGTGAGCGTTCTTTAGGGAACCTATCGTGAATTTCCCAGTTGTGGAAATTTGTTGCGACTTTTGTTGCTGACGCGACATTTTTTGTTAGTTGTGACGAGATGTGTTAGTGTCGTTTTCGTTATTTTTCTCCATTCTTCAGTTTTGTTCTGATTTGTTTGTATTTGTCTGCCTTCTCTTTTCTATTGTTTATTTCTATACACCTTTTTGTTTATACACTGTGTTTTCGTTGTATTATTGTGATTTCTCGCAGTTATCATTACAATTTTTTGTAACATTTTCTTTAGTTTAACTTTTCAGTTTAGTTGACCTCTGCGAATGTTTTCGATTGTCCAGATGTTTGTCTTTGTTTAATTAGTGTTATATATTGTTGTCATATACAGTCTACATATATACTTGATCATGTACTATTATTAATATGATGCACATAAGATACTGAAGTGATATTGTGACATTATAAACAGGCTAACTATACAAAGTCTTTGTCAAAGACTTGTCTCCCACTGAGATTGGGATATAGTGTTTTATTATTTCTGAGGTTTTGATAGCACATTATTGAACATAATGTCTACATTGGATTTCTTTATCCAGCAAGGGATAACCCTTGGCAAATCTGGTGAGAAGTTGGAAGAATTCGCGACTGTTCAGTATGCCAAGGCACTGAAGTCGAAAGAAAAGAGACAGAAAATAGAAGCTGAACAAAAGAAAATAGATGCTGAGAATTTAAGGTTGCAGATGCAGGCAGATGAAAGGAAATTCCAGATGAAAATGGAAAAACAAAAAAGAAAAGCAGAAGAGAGAAAAATTCAGCAGGAAAGAGAAGCTGAAGAGAAAAAGTTACAAAGAGAAGCTGAAGAGTGAAAAATTCAGCAGGAAAGAGAATTTGAAGAGAAAAGGTTACAAAGAGAAGCTGAAAGATTTGACAGAGAAGCTGGTCTGGGCGATTCTTAAACTTCAAAGATTTCTTCTCGGCGCGCATTTCATAGTAGAAACCGACCAAAAAGCTCTCACAGCTATGCAGAGTAAGGATTTGAAGAGCTCAAGATCCACTCGATATGCTATTGCTCTTCAACCTTTTCATTTCACGGTACGAGCTATACGTGGTTCGGATAATACTATCAGCACATGTCTGCTTATTACTAAGACGAAACTTGGCCACACTCTGCCAAATAAAATACAAAAAAGTATATGTACAACTGCCACTAAAATGCATATAAATATAAGTGCAGATATCTTCTTCTTCTTCTTTGATCCATAACCGCCAACCGTCAAAGCAGTCAGCGGCCATCACGCCTGGTGGCGTCTTGTAGGGCAGCAACAAATTGATTCCACCCTGCTCGGTCGGCGTCCATCCTTTGTACAGTGCCATAACTGTGGTTCATTCTTTGCATCTCAGCTTCCACAGTTCTCCGCCAAGTTGTTTTTGGTCTGCCTCTCTTTCGCTTTCCCTCGGGGGTCCATAGCATAGCTGTTCTTGTGATGGTATCAGGGTCCCTTCTGAGGACATTGCCAACCCAACTCCAGCGTCTGCCAGCTGTGATGGTGTGCATGTCCTCCTGGTTACTCCGAATAATTAGTTCTTGGTTGCTGATGGTGTTTGGCCAAAAGATTCGGAGAATTTTCCTTAGGCAGATTGTGTGGAAAGAGGACAGTTTCGTCATTTCCTTCTCTGTTACTCTCCAACGTTCCGCACCACAGAGAAGCACAGAAAGTACACAGCTCTCATACAATCTTAATTTGGTGTTTGTGCTGTACTGGGAAGACTTCCAAATGTTGTTGAGAACAGCAAAGGCTGTTCTCGCTTTATTCATTCTGTTGTTAATGTCCTTGCTTGTTCCGCCATCAGGTGTTACTATGCTTCCTAGGTAAGTAAATGTGTCTGTCCGTTCTAACTTCTGGTTCCTTACTGTTTCTGGCTCAGGATTGCCCACATTTAGTGCCATGACCTCCGTCTTCTTCAAATTGATGCTCAGGCCAACCCGCTGGCCATACTTATTCAGTCCATCGGTTTTGTCTTGAATGTGTTGGTGTGAATGCGTGAGTAGTGCAATGTCATCTGCATATTCCAAATCTTCCAGTGTAGAAAACGTTGTCCATCTAATTCCTCTTGGACTGCCCTCTGCAGTCCGGCGCATCACCCAATCTATGACTGTCAGAAATAATGTTGTTGATAAGGGGCATCCCTGTCGTACTCCTGTCTTCACTTCGAAAGTTACACCACTCGATCCAACACTGCACGTAAAGTTAGAACAGATGCTTTTTATAATAGAAACAATGCGGCTGGGAATTCCATAAGCCCTCAGAAGTTTCCATAGGCTGTCCCTGTGCATGCTGTCGAAAGCCTTTTCAAAATCAACAAAGTTAATGCACAGCTGTCTCTGCCACTCCGAGCACTGCCCCACAATGTTCCCGAGGGCAAACATATGATCTGCACATCCTCCGCTCCCTCTGAAGCCCGCCCGCTCTCTCCTCAGCCCATGGTCAACTGCCTTCGAAATTCTCTGGATGACCATCCCGCCCAGCATTCCGCTGGGAACCGAGAGGAGGGGAACTCCTCTCCAGCTGTCGCAGTCTGCAAGGTCGCCCTCCTTGGGCAACTTGACAATTATTCCCCCACTCCACTCCGCCGGTGCCGTCCCAGTCTCCCAGACCCGTGCAAACAGGGGTTCCAATAGTTCTGCCGCTAGCTCATGGCCCGTCCCAAACAGCTCAGCATCCAGACTGTCGCGACCAGGCGCCCTTCCATTCCCTAGCCCCTTGATAGCTGTGATAACACCTTCCTCTCGTGGAATGTCTGTATTTACGTCCAAGTCACCCTCAGCCTCAGGAACATTCAGCCGAGTCTCCGGCGGCCCCTCACCCAGTGTTTCCCTGAAGTGCTCTGCCCATCTTGTTTCCTGCCCCTGTGCTGTGGTGATGAGATTTCCTTAAGTGCAGATATAACACCAGGTAAATTGGCTACCCAAGCCTCAACCGTGAGCTTCGCTCAATCGAGCGATAACCAAAATGGTACTCTCGAACTGACAGTCAACCTAAGGATTAACAAACATACTCATTATGAATAGAACTAGCACTGAGGAGAAGAATCTTCTCTCTAGAATAACTAACGCTAGGAAAAGACTTATATGGCGGGCACTGTATCACCAAAGAACATGGCAGCCTCAAGCTGGCGACAAACTGCGTCCACCCACGACTGCAGTCGGGACTCTAATACCCTCTTTATTTTTATGGCGCCCGAATTTTCTGCTGGCAACATGACACAGTCGTTCGGCTATTTTCCTCGGCTTCCGACACTCTTGCCTTGTCACTAACAAGCAAGCAAACACAAAATAGCGATATGACTATATATATATATATATATATATATCCTTACTAGGCGTATGGTCACTGATTGCTGTGTCAGTCAGCGACTAATGACAAAAGAATCATAGAAGAAAATAGAAAAAAACACATGTCGAGGCGTTGTCAAGTGCTGGCCTTCAAAGCATATATACACTGCTTAGACAGTGCATAGAAGAAGGTCGCGTTCCGAAAGATATCTTTAAGGGACAACTGCCAGATGGCAAAAGAACAGTTGGGCCACCGCAGCTGAGGTTCAAAGATGTGTGCAAGAGATAAGAGTGTACTGGACATAAATTCAGCAAGCTGAGAGGATGAAGATGATGATCGCACCATCTGGCGATGCTCTCTATGGTGCCACCTCCGATTAGGAGAAAAGAAACACTCATGACAAGCAGAAAAGAAGAGCAAACGTCGAAAGGAACACGAGGTGTCACAGATTGTCTCCCCTTGATCTGTAGTAGTGGTCCAACAGTGCCCAAAATCTAGAGTATCTAATGCGGGTCTTCAAAGGTGTCTACCTTCGCACAAGATTACTCTTTGCAGAGTTGTAGATAGAAGGATAATGATGCTTCTACATCGAGGTAGTATTCACAAGATTTTTGAAGTCAAGAACAATGCTGAATGCGTCTGAAAGGCTTTCCACATGTAGATATAACTATATACTCGTATATATTAATTTTCGTATTCACACATGTGTCTTTCGCTCTGAAATAATTAATTCAACTATGAATTTATCAAAATCAACATATACAAATTTATTGATCTGTTAATTTAACACTTGTAAATGAATATGACTAGTGATTAAGAAAAGTAATTAGGTTTCTTTACAGAAAAGTCTTTAGGCTTGATGAATGTAGCAAAATAAAATTCGGTTGGTTTTGGTCTGTTACAACTGAGACTTGTCAAAATGCTGAAGTGCCGATGCTGCTTTTCCGTAGATCCTTCTCTGTGGTGAGGGGCAAGTCCCCAGATCAATCAGGAATTAACCGCTCCTGGTCAAAACATGACCCTTCAGGTCTTGATCTCAGGCTTCGAACCACAGTCTACTACTACAGCAAATAATCTCTCCGGGTCATACCGCAAATAGTCTGGTCGCCTCGTATTGGTACCACAAACTCAATAATTGAGAGATCTTAGACTTCTTGCTCAGTAGAATAGTTTTGGCAACTGAATACAGATGCCACGAACGCGTCTTGGGTATTATTCCTGTTTCAGAATCCTTCTGAGACTTGTGAGTGAACCTGTAGTATTCCCGGTTCCTTATCAATATTGGCGAGTTTCTACTGATGTGCAGAGATGCTCATAATACTTTTTGTCCGGTCATATAAATTCAGAATCCAACGCTATTATTTTATGTGGCAAGGTCCGAGCTATCTATATTGACGATTTCTGTAATGCAGTGCCGTATGTCAAACTTTCTCTACGTTATATTGTAGGTTCCCGGCCCTCGCTTTCACCTGGCGTTTTCGACAAAACTCCCAATCACAGCGATAGTTTATTCGCAGCCTCAAATTTCAGTCAATACATTCAAAGTACATGTTATAATACCTTTTCATCATGTAATATGTTCCACGACTCATGCGTTTGAAAATTTTAAACAGTCATCGCCCATTTATGAAGTTGTGATATTCGTAACATGTTGTGAAAGTTGACATATAACACACATCCTGCTCACTCTTCCAAACGTCTTCCATGATTGCGTTTATCTATAATCACCTGTCACAAACAGTCGAATCGGAAGTGATTATACAATTTTAAGCAAAGACTTCATGCTCGCATCCACCTGGAGTCATTGTGGTATTAATTTCGTGCCACGAGGGCAAAAAGCATCGAGGGGTGTCACCTAAGGGGCGCATTCCCATGGTCAGTTATGACTGAAGGGGCTATTATTATCATTATATGATTATAATAAAACAAAAAATTGACAAAGCTCAAACGTTATTTACATATGTTGCTAAATGTGGCAAGTTTGACAATAACCTTTGATTATTTTTTTGATAAACAAGACTGGTTTACTTTTTAGTTCAAGGATAAACTGACATTGTACATGAATATTAATATTTTCATTTTCTGCTCTACTTCTACGTTTATTCTACATTTAATTTACATTTATTTGCAGTAGTAGTCATTAGTATTTGATGAATAGGAGAAGATTTTGGGATGGGGACACCCTGTATCAGGCGCCATAACCGTGTAACAGTTTTCAGATCTCCAGAGCTGATTGATCACAGAAGGTAAAGGCTGGAGATAATAAAACACTTGGAATATATCATGTGAGAGACAGTATTTGAATGATGACCTCATCAAAAATATAAACCATGAAGTTTAGAATTCAACATTCAATTATCTTCTTCTCTGCCTTACAGCCTTATGCCCCAGCTGTTACAACTCCTATCAAGTTTTTTTTTCACCTTTTTGAATATATATTTCAAGTTTGCACTTCACTGACTGTATATTACTGTAACTTCGTGTTCATAGTTTTCTGAATACATTAGACAGAGATTGGAATATTACTCGAGTTTGTTATTACTTTAAGGTGTTCAAAGATGAAGCACATACCATTTATAGTGATCTAACCTTTGACGTACGAGTCAATATTAAGAGTTTGCTCCTTCCAAATGTTTTTTGCGTCTGTCTCTATTTTTGAGTGTCTGACTCTGTTTCTGTATATCTGCCTCTATTTTTTATATCTGCCTCTATTTTTGTGTCTGCCTCTGTTATATTTGTCTGCATCTATTTTTTAGATCTATCATTTTTTTAGTCTGCCTCTATTTTGGGTCAGTTTCTATTTTAGGTGTTATCTCTATTTTTGTGTGTCTGCTTCTGTTTCTTTATATCCGCCTCTATTTTTTATATATGCCTCTAATTCTTCATATATGCATTTGTTTCTTTATATCTACCTCAGTTTTTTTATATTTACCACTAATGCTTTATATCTGCCTCTGTTTCTTTATATCTGCCTCTGTTTCTTTATATCTGCCTCTGTTTCTATATATATGTCTCTGTTTATTTATATTTGCCCTGCTTTCTTTATACCTGCCTTTATTTTTATACCTGCCTCTTTTTTATATCTGCCCCTATTTTTTATATCTGCTTCTGTTTCTTTATATCTGCACCTGTTTCTTTATATCTGCCTGTTTTTTTATATCTGCCTCTTTTTTAGTGTTTGCCTCTGTTCTTTTTATTCTGTCTCAATTTTTTGGTCAGTTTCTTTTTTAGGGGCTGCCTCTATATTTTTTTGTCTGCCTCTATTGTTTGGGTCTGGTTCTATTTTACTGTATAACGTCATCAGACTTAACGGTCTTTTATATTTGGACATGCGCCCTAATATAACTGACTAGTTTGAACGGGACACGCTTCGCCAAATTTTTTTTTTTTTTTTTAAATGAAACGAATGCCTAGCAACGCTGTTAACTCGCTTCCAGGATATGTGGAATCAAGTCACTAACTCTCATTTAAAACTGTAGAGAATTAATAGAACTGATATTATTTGAACAACATTACACAAAACTTGACCATGATAACGTGTAGGGACAAGGCGTTAGGATATATGGTTAGTCTAACGCGACGCACTAAAGACGACTTATCAATAGAAAAGTACAGTTACGTGTGATTCAACCACTGCGGATTATAACGTCTTCGCTGTTCTCTATGTTTTAGAGCCATACAATGAGACTAAACGTGTGGGTTGAGAGACTATTATATATGAGTCGGACTCGATATATTTTAATGCCCATTTAAGTCACTATGCAATGAAAGCTCCTCTTATCACCACATGTTATAATGTTTGGTGGAGAAGGTAGGTAGGGACTTATGGTCATTTTCGATCTCGTCAAATACATCGTCTCAACTTTAGTTTATGCAGCACTTTGTGCCGGTCAAAAATGCAATAATGATGCAAAATTTTTTATTCGTTTAGAGAAACTCGTGTTATACATATTTACTGACGTGTACTAAGACTAGCGTGTATTTATTTATCCCATTTAAAATATAATTGCACATTTCTATAATATCAACAAACTACAGAAACATTTTCTTCGGAATTTGAAATATATGGCCTTCTTCTTCTTTGCTAAAAAAGAGTTGCAAACAAATGTATATAAAATAACTATTTAATTTTTTTAAAGTAATGACTAGCTTTTTTGCACATATTATTCCCCTTGTAGAAAAAATTACGCCCTTAGATAAAACGCATAATTGTATCTTAATGTTTAAGTATGAGGGGAAATAACAATGCGATGGTAGTGGAACATTGATAAGAGTTCCCAATGTCAATGTCTGGATGTGTAGCGAATACAGAAAGTTAGTTAAAAGTCAGTGTCTTTACGTGCTTGTTGTATATGTGGGAACTGACTTTTGTTCCCCCCCCCTCCCCCCCAACCCCCAACTTCCTTTCTTTTTCTCCAATGCGTATGGAATCAATACTTGCCGAGTTTGTATTTGTAACCCGCCAAGCACTCCAACGGAGGTAACTAACAATCATTAATATGACCGCCATAATAAAAAAACAGCCTATATGTGTTGCAAGAAAGTGCTAAATATCTCATAACTAATTTAAACTAATATTGAACCCAAGCTTGCGCCGTGCCCCCCCCCCCCCCCCCCTTTTCCACCAACCCCAATATAAAAAAAAACAAAAGCAAAAGGCAACCACAGATGAAGTTTGAAAGATGTGTACAAGAGAGACATGAATAGATAAATACAGGATTCTGGGAAGACGGAGATGCTGATCGCAGCAAGTCGAGATGCTCCCTTCGATTATGCGAAAACATACTCTTACAAAACCCTGTGGAAATAGCCATTTTAGAGATGCCGCCTAAACGAAATGGGTTCAGTTCACAGCGGAGGGCGAATAGCCAAGCGAAGGATGTGACTTGAGAGCCATGACCTAAGGTTGACAGCTGCCATAAAATGTCAAGGTCGATCAAATGATCACTTTTTTTAAATGTAAAACGTTTGCCTCGTTTTGGCGAGGCGCGT
>JAMPIV010001043.1:0-187500 GCA_024509875.1 Oreohelix idahoensis
CGTGACGACGCTTTCTTATATGCAAGACGACTTCAAGATGCAGGTGTCAAAGTAAAGGTACATTTTGGGAAGGGAGGTCTTCACGGAGATTTAATCATAAGTTCATCATTTGTAAACCTAACCACTGGAAATGCAGCTTTCTCAGCAACATACACTTTCATTCAAGAAATGCTGGAACATTGAATGTCTGTTTCATTTCTTGATCCACATTTTTGTGAGTGCTTGATGCAAAATGTCAGGTCATGTCAATTGTTTTTTATATTTTAAGTATTAGAAAAACTGTAAAAATAAAGCATTGTTAAAGTCTCATATAAGGTAAAGTATGCAATATGTCATAAGTATATGAGGAGGACTGCAGTAAGACGAGGTAAAACGGTAGAGTGGATGAAAATAAAATAAAATAGGTAATATGTCTTACTAGGAGAAAAGACAAGAAAAAACCCACTTTGTGGCCTCAAGGTCTTCATCAGGGACAGATAAACAAAAAGTAGAAAGGAAAAAAGTGAGAATTAAGTGGAAAACATAAAATTAAGAGCAGACTCCCTGATATGTGTCACATGTCTGCCACAATATGTCATAAGAGGGGACTAATATGAAGTTGTGTGAATGTGGTTAGTAACCTCATCATTTAAATTACATATTGCTACAGAAACAACTGCTGCAAGGGTACATGAGCACTTTGGTGCAGACTTCCTGGAAGGGGTCCAGCTGCAGTGATGGCTGCATCCTCCATGCGGCAAAGAGGAAATTGATGATGGTGATGCATAACAAGATAACAAATAAATGCAACAAACAGTAAATATTGTGTGGAGTTCATCTTACATTAACTGTTTGTATTAGTACATATGCAGATGATACCGTGTTGTTAGCTGAAAGTGAACAGGATTTACAAGAACTAGTGAAGCAAGTGAACAGTACAAGTCATGAATATGGATTGGACATAAATACTGAGAAAACAGAAACTATAATAATTAGCAAAGCAGACGTTAAGCCCACAGTAAAGATAAGCATAAATGGGAAAATCCTGGAACAAGTCAAGAGCTACGTATATCTTGGTCATATAATAACAGAAGATGGCAGATGTGAAACAGAAATCAAGAAGAGAATAGGAATGGCCAAAGCTACATTCAACAACATGAAACATATACTGACATCCAAACAGTTATCTCACAAATTAAAACTGAGAATCATAAAGTGTTATATATATTCTGCACTACTGTATGGTGTAGAAACATGGACAATGAATAGACAATAGGAAGAACGTATTAAGACTCTCGAGATGTGGATATATAGAAGAATGGGGGGTACATCTCATGGAAAGAGAAGAAAACAAATAAGGAGGTCCTAGAAAATCTAGGTTTGAAAAGAGAACTAATGAGGGAGGTCAAAGTTCAGCAGCTAAAATACTTTGGCCACATAAAAAGGCATAACACCTTGCAGAAGACCATAACAGAAGGGAGAGTCACCAGCTTGGACAAAGAACCAGGCAAGTGATAATAATGAGGAAGACTTCTAAAGACCTTGAGCTGATGGCATGCAACATGAGGACCTGGCATGTATTGTTTGAAGGTCTTTGTTCCTTGGGCAGCTGAAAGGTATTGAATGAGAGTATCTTAATATTATCACTTCCAAGGACATTCATAATTTTATACTATCATACCATAGACAAATATATCTTGATAATATTATTTTTGGGTGTATTTGTTATCTTAATAGCATAATTTTTGGATCCGTTTGTTATCTTAATAACATCATGTTTGGATGTATATGTTATCTTAATAACCACATCTTTGGACATATGTGATATCTTAATAACATCATTTTTGGATGTATATGATATATTATTATTATGTTTGGATGTATGTTATCAATAACATCATCTTTGTGTGTATAATTCAGTAACATAATCTTTGGGTATATATTTTAATAACATCATTTTTTGACTATCATATCTTAATAACATAATCTTTGGGTATACATTATCTTAATAACACAATCTTTGGGTATATATTATCTTAATAACATCATTATTTGATATCTTAATAACATCATTTTTGGACGTATATGATATCTTAATAACATAATTTTTGGACGTATATGTTATCTATACCATCTCCACCAAATCCCCCAGACAGAAGGAGAGTTACAAATCAACTGTGCAACTGTGAATGACAAAGTAGGAAGAAATAAAGAAAGCCATAAAGAACCAGACAAGTGACAGTGGAACAAGAGATCAGAAGAAGTGACGCTGGTGATGGAAGAGACGCACATTGAGGAAACCTGTTGATAGCATTACAAGGCAGTCCTTGTTCTGGAATCTCCAGGGAAAGAGAGGCAGAGGTAGACCAAAAAACACATGGGGAAGAGAACTGGAGATAGAAGTGATAATGATGAGGAAAGAGCTGATGGTAAGTGACAAGAGGACTTGTCATGTGTTTGTTGAAGGTCTATGCTCCTTGGGGAGCTCAAGGAAATTGGTTGATTGATGTTATCTTAATAACACCATTTTTGGACTATATGTTATCTAAAACAAATCATTTTATGGAGGTATGTGTTATCTTAATAACACCATTTTTGGACTATATATTATCTTAATAACCTCAATTTTGCATGTGTATGTTATCTTAATAATATCATTTTTTGATGTGTATGTTATAATTTTTGGATGTATATGTTAACTTAATAACATAATTTTTGGATGTATGTGTTATTGTAATACTGTAAAAGTCTGAAAATCAAGACTGCTCGGGGATTTGGTTTGTCCAAATTTTAGTATTTTCCTAATTATCAGGCAGTACTTTTAAAATTCAAATTTAAGGAAGAATAAAGAAGAGCTGAACAGGCAAATTTTGTTGGTTTTTTCATTAACAAATACAGAATGCTTCATTTATCAAAATGAGTATATTTATTCGTTCATTTCCATGACTTCTGTTACGTCTGTTGCGCTGTTTGTGGATGGAACACTTACAGCTTCTACTGTGTCTGCTGCACTGCTTGTCGATGGAACACGATTTTGATTGGCAGACGCTTTTATTGTTTCCTTTAAATACTTTCGTAAATCATCTTTTTACGACTTTGTAATTTCTTTGAGATAAGATTATTCTGCACAATGTGTCACCTTTTTACGACTTTGTAATTTCTTTGTGATAAGATTATTCTGCACAATGTACACATGCATGACGTCTTGAAAAACTAAAGCTATGGTTCTGTTCCACAAATTTAAATAATTGTTTCCATGCACTTTTCTGCAGTAGCCCAAGATATCTTTTCTTTTTTCAATTTTTAACGTTCTTCGCGCTCTTAAAAGAATGACAGACTTCACTGTGTTCCATGCAGTCACAAGTCAAATATTGCATCTTTGATTGTAAAACTGCGTTTAAACTCTGTAGGGTCGACATCCTTATTCAATATTTTCATTATAAAATCATTTTCATAATGACATTTAAAGTTGCTAATGACTCCTTGATCTATGTGTTGAATCAGTGATGTTACGTTTGGTTGCAAGTAACATGCAACAATATTCCCACAATCAGACATTAATTTTGACTTTTAAAAGTTTGAGTTTTCAAAAAAGGCTGGATTCTCGGGTGGTCCGGATTTCTGGCATCTGGATTTTTGGACCTTTACTGTAATAACATTTTTGGATGTAGATGTTATATTAATAACATCATTTTTGGATGTATGTGATTATGTTATCTTAATAACACCATTTTTGGATGCCTGTGTAACCGTAATAACATCATTTTTACACGTGTGTACCTTAATAACATCATTTTTGCACATGTGTACCTTAATAACATCACTTTTGCATGTGTGTATCTTAATAACATCATTTTTGGATGTATGTGTTATCATAATAGCTGTGGCAGTCACTGTCTATTTGACAGATGACAAGGCTAATTAGCCTTTGTTACGAGGCATGCTAGTTGCTGATACCTGGTGAGTAGTGGTATATCTCAAGAGAGATATGAGGGCACTGGACATGGATCCAACAACATGGGAGGATGAAGCTGCCGATCGCACTGAGTGGCGATGCTATTTACGGCGCCACCTCAGACTGGGCGAAGAGAGGCTCACACAAGAAGCAGAGGTGAGGAGAAAACGTCGAAAGGAGCACCAGGAAAATAAGCAGCTGAGGGCTGTCACCTCAGGGGCGCATTCCCATAGTCAGTTATGACTGAAGGGGCTATTATTATTATTATTATTATTAGTGGTTAGAAATTTCAATTCTGTCTGAATTGTTTCACACTGTTAGACTTCAAATTGGTTCATCTTTTACAAATCTATTATAAATGTTCATGGAATATGTCTTGATTTTTTTACTCTCAGCTTGTAAGTTAACTTAATGAACATCACATCAAATCTGACTGGGTGGATGTCAGAACAGGAAAATACACGTATACGTATATGCTTGAAGCAAGAGGTGTTTGTTTTCTTTTATTTCATATAATAGGTATAATCTTTTTTTTCGTTCTTTTTTTTTCTCTCTTTTAATATGCAAGTTCCTAAATGATGTAAAATCAAGGCATCGACATGATAATATGAAGCAGCCTGCATACATGATGCATGTCAAGCCATTTGCCGAAATAATATTTTTCAACTTGATAATCGTTTAGTCTTTTGAAATGACAGGTATGAGCATTAAACATTTCTTCCAAGCAGGTTTATGCTTTTTGTTTAAGTAATTGGTCGCTAAGTGTTTATATCCTAAACTTTCTGGCCTAAGTATTGACGAATTCGTAAGTAGTAAAACAAAATAAGTCTTTCTGTTTTGAACGATGTCTGCCGTAGCAGTCCTGAAGATTGGCTCTCTACATACTTGGTATTAAAACACAATGTTCTGGCCATAGCCAGATAACAGGCGAAAATTCATAGTAGCTGCAGCCTATTACTGCTTCTCCGTGTATTAACCCCTTGAACCCGCTGTCCCGCTATAACGGTTTGTTCAGCTATTTCTAATCCCCGCAGTCCCACTCGGTTTACATCAAAGGATTGTCACGGGTACCTGATTTCCCATAAACCTGTCATAAAGCTTTTACTATAATATTGTAACTCGTGAATTGTTGTATAGCACTAGAGAGAGAACTCTGGAGTAAAATTGCTGCCTTTACTATATTGTAGTTTGTCAAAAGATGTTTATCACTAGGGATTGAACTTCTGAAGTGAAATTACTGTCTTTCTTAGGTTCGAAACCTGCTGCAGGCGGTTTGGTAGCAGATCGCTTTGTGTGGATTTTTAACAATGGTATAAGCGCCGTACCGTTCAGAAAGCAATGGCAAACTACTGAACGAAAAAAATTGCCTAGAAAAATCAAAAACAGCCAATAAAAGCTGGGGTTGATTGCCACGTCCTGTAAAGGATAAGCATTTAACTTTAACTTAGAGCATTGTAATTTATTAAATGTTGTTTAGCACTTAGAAGGAAAGTTCTGGAGTGAAACTGATGCCTTTCTCAGAATAATGAAACTTGTCAAAACGGACATTGCGAATGGAGGTTGTGTAATAAAATGAATATTTATCATAGTAAGCTGAGTACATGGTGATGATATGACGAATATAAAACTGATGCAATTTTGTATCGTCCATATAGGCCGGAATCTCCAAGGAGACAAAGAAAGAATATATTTACTTCTTCCGTTCATGTCGTACGAGACGAGTAATATGACGTTTATACATGAGACTGGCAACCTTATCATGACGTAAGAGACGAGTAATATGAGGTTTATACATGAGACTGGCAACCTTATCATGACGTAAGAGACGAGTAATATGACGTTTATACATGAGACTGGCAACCTTATCATGCATAATAATGTACTACAGAAACTATTCCCGCGGGAGCACATTCATGCTTTAGTGGAAGCTTCCTATAAGGAACTGCTGCAACTGTGGCTCTATGCTCCCAGGGGAGCGAAAATGGAAATTGTGATAACACTGAGAATAGAATTTTATGTCAGATTCCTATCAAATTTTTACAGAATGGTAAAAATTTCCCCTAGATATTTATCATGCTAATGTGTGACCAGAAACTGTAGCGCCACTAACAGAATGGTAAAACTTTCCTCGTATCTCGATAGATTTCCCCTAGATATTTATTATGCTAATGTGTGACCAGAAACTGTAGCGCCACTAACAGAATGGTAAAACTTTCCTCGTATCTCGATAGATTTCCCCTAGATATTTATCATGCTAATGTGTGACCAGAAACTGTAGCGCCACTAACAGAATGGTAAAACTTTCCTCGTATCTGGATAGATTTCCCCTAGATATTTATCATGCTAATGTGTGACCAGAAATATACCCTATTAACAGAATGGTAAAACTGTCCTCGTATCTCGATAGATTTCCCCTAGATATTTATCATGCTAATGTGTGACCAGAAACTGTAGCGCCACTAACATTTATTACAAATAAGGGAGGGAAACCTGAGGCCTGTAAACAGTAAATTAATATGAAATAAATATAAAGGTATGTTATCAGGCACTCACAGGAAATAAAGAAGTAGAACACCAGACAACAGAAAAACAACAGACATGAGTGGCTTACCCAGGATTTGAACACTGGACCTTCCGTGCGACAACCCCGCCTAGCCATGCAAGCGAATCACACTATCCGCTCTGCCATCTACGCATCATCAAAAAATGATGTTTCAATGGCAGGTCAATAGTGCGAACCACAATACACGACACCAGAAGTCCTCCATGGGCAGTTCAGCCTATTAATTACGCAATCACTTCTGTTGTATTTCTATCAAGCAGTATAGGCCGAATCCAACAAGACCCTTAGGACCTTAATACTGTGTCCAGTAAATGATAGTAGACTAGAACAGTGAGAACAGAATAGTGGGTAGGTTTGGTATTGTACAAACATTTATTACAAATAAGGGAGGGAAACCTGAGGCCTGTAAACAGTAAATTAATATGAAATAAATATAAAGGTATGTTATCAGGCACTCACAGGAAATAAAGAAGTAGAACACCAGACAACAGAAAAACAACAGACATGAGTGGCTTACCCAGGATTTGAACACTGGACCTTCCGTGCGACAACCCCGCCTAGCCATGCAAGCGAATCACACTATCCGCTCTGCCATCTACGCATCATCAAAAAATGATGTTTCAATGGCAGGTCAATAGTGCGAACCACAATACACGACACCAGAAGTCCTCCATGGGCAGTTCAGCCTATTAATGACGCAATCACTTCTGTTGTATTTCTATCAAGCAGTATAGGCCGAATCCAACAAGACCCTTAGGACCTTAATACTGTGTCCAGTAAATGATAGTAGACTAGAACAGTGAGAACAGAATAGTGGGTAGGTTTGGTATTGTACAAACATTTATTACAAATAAGGGAGGGAAACCTGAGGCCTGTAAACAGTAAATTAATATGAAATAAATATAAAGGTATGTTATCAGGCACTCACAGGAAATAAAGAAGTAGAACACCAGACAACAGAAAAAACAACAGACATGAGTGGCTTACCCAGGATTTGAACACTGGACCTTCCGTGCGACAACCCCGCCTAGCCATGCAAGCGAATCACACTATCCGCTCTGCCATCTACGCATCATCAAAAAATGATGTTTCAATGGCAGGTCAATAGTGCGAACCACAATACACGACACCAGAAGTCCTCCATGGGCAGTTCAGCCTATTAATGACGCAATCACTTCTGTTGTATTTCTATCAAGCAGTATAGGCCGAATCCAACAAGACCCTTAGGACCTTAATACTGTGTCCAGTAAATGATAGTAGACTAGAACAGTGAGAACAGAATAGTGGGTAGGTTTGGTATTGTACAAACATTTATTACAAATAAGGGAGGGAAACCTGAGGCCTGTAAACAGTAAATTAATATGAAATAAATATAAAGGTATGTTATCAGGCACTCACAGGAAATAAAGAAGTAGAACACCAGACAACAGAAAAAACAACAGACATGAGTGGCTTACCCAGGATTTGAACACTGGACCTTCCGTGCGACAACCCCGCCTAGCCATGCAAGCGAATCACACTATCCGCTCTGCCATCTACGCATCATCAAAAAATGATGTTTCAATGGCAGGTCAATAGTGCGAACCACAATACACGACACCAGAAGTCCTCCATGGGCAGTTCAGCCTATTAATGACGCAATCACTTCTGTTGTATTTCTATCAAGCAGTATAGGCCGAATCCAACAAGACCCTTAGGACCTTAATACTGTGTCCAGTAAATGATAGTAGACTAGAACAGTGAGAACAGAATAGTGGGTAGGTTTGGTATTGTACAAACATTTATTACAAATAAGGGAGGGAAACCTGAGGCCTGTAAACAGTAAATTAATATGAAATAAATATAAAGGTATGTTATCAGGCACTCACAGGAAATAAAGAAGTAGAACACCAGACAACAGAAAAACAACAGACATGAGTGGCTTACCCAGGATTTGAACACTGGACCTTCCGTGCGACAACCCCGCCTAGCCATGCAAGCGAATCACACTATCCGCTCTGCCATCTACGCATCATCAAAAAATGATGTTTCAATGGCAGGTCAATAGTGCGAACCACAATACACGACACCAGAAGTCCTCTATGGGCAGTTCAGCCTATTAATGACGCAATCACTTCTGTTGTATTTCTATCAAGCAGTATAGGCCGAATCCAACAAGACCCTTAGGACCTTAATACTGTGTCCAGTAAATGATAGTAGACTAGAACAGTGAGAACAGAATAGTGGGTAGGTTTGGTATTGTACAAACATTTATTACAAATAAGGGAGGGAAACCTGAGGCCTGTAAACAGTAAATTAATATGAAATAAATATAAAGGTATGTTATCAGGCACTCACAGGAAATAAAGAAGTAGAACACCAGACAACAGAAAAACAACAGACATGAGTGGCTTACCCAGGATTTGAACACTGGACCTTCCGTGCGACAACCCCGCCTAGCCATGCAAGCGAATCACACTATCCGCTCTGCCATCTACGCATCATCAAAAAATGATGTTTCAATGGCAGGTCAATAGTGCGAACCACAATACACGACACCAGAAGTCCTCCATGGGCAGTTCAGCCTATTAATGACGCAATCACTTCTGTTGTATTTCTATCAAGCAGTATAGGCCGAATCCAACAAGACCCTTAGGACCTTAATACTGTGTCCAGTAAATGATAGTAGACTAGAACAGTGAGAACAGAATAGTGGGTAGGTTTGGTATTGTACAAACATTTATTACAAATAAGGGAGGGAAACCTGAGGCCTGTAAACAGTAAATTAATATGAAATAAATATAAAGGTATGTTATCAGGCACTCACAGGAAATAAAGAAGTAGAACACCAGACAACAGAAAAACAACAGACATGAGTGGCTTACCCAGGATTTGAACACTGGACCTTCCGTGCGACAACCCCGCCTAGCCATGCAAGCGAATCACACTATCCGCTCTGCCATCTACGCATCATCAAAAAATGACGTTTCAATGGCAGGTCAATAGTGCGAACCACAATACACGACACCAGAAGTCCTCCATGGGCAGTTCAGCCTATTAATGACGCAATCACGTTGTTTTTCTGTTGTCTGGTGTTCTACTTCTTTATTTCCTGTGAGTGCCTGATAACATACCTTTATATTTATTTCATATTAATTTACTGTTTACAGGCCTCAGGTTTCCCTCCCTTATTTGTAATAAATGTTTGTACAATACCAAACCTACCCACTATTCTGTTCTCACTGTTCTAGTCTACTATCATTTACTGGACACAGTATTAAGGTCCTAAGGGTCTTGTTGGATTCGGCCTATACTGCTTGATAGAAATACAACAGAAGTGATTGCGTCATTAATAGGCTGAACTGCCCATGGAGGACTTCTGGTGTCGTGTATTGTGGTTCGCACTATTGACCTGCCATTGAAACATCATTTTTTGATGATGCGTAGATGGCAGAGCGGATAGTGTGATTCGCTTGCATGGCTAGGCGGGGTTGTCGCACGGAAGGTCCAGTGTTCAAATCCTGGGTAAGCCACTCATGTCTGTTGTTTTTCTGTTGTCTGGTGTTCTACTTCTTTATTTCCTGTGAGTGCCTGATAACATACCTTTATATTTATTTCATATTAATTTACTGTTTACAGGCCTCAGGTTTCCCTCCCTTATTTGTAATAAATGTTTGTACAATACCAAACCTACCCACTATTCTGTTCTCACTGTTCTAGTCTACTATCATTTACTGGACACAGTATTAAGGTCCTAAGGGTCTTGTTGGATTCGGCCTATACTGCTTGATAGAAATACAACAGAAGTGATTGCGTCATTAATAGGCTGAACTGCCCATGGAGGACTTCTGGTGTCGTGTATTGTGGTTCGCACTATTGACCTGCCATTGAAACATCATTTTTTGATGATGCGTAGATGGCAGAGCGGATAGTGTGATTCGCTTGCATGGCTAGGCGGGGTTGTCGCACGGAAGGTCCAGTGTTCAAATCCTGGGTAAGCCACTCATGTCTGTTGTTTTTCTGTTGTCTGGTGTTCTACTTCTTTATTTCCTGTGAGTGCCTGATAACATACCTTTATATTTATTTCATATTAATTTACTGTTTACAGGCCTCAGGTTTCCCTCCCTTATTTGTAATAAATGTTTGTACAATACCAAACCTACCCACTATTCTGTTCTCACTGTTCTAGTCTACTATCATTTACTGGACACAGTATTAAGGTCCTAAGGGTCTTGTTGGATTCGGCCTATACTGCTTGATAGAAATACAACAGAAGTGATTGCGTCATTAATAGGCTGAACTGCCCATGGAGGACTTCTGGTGTCGTGTATTGTGGTTCGCACTATTGACCTGCCATTGAAACATCATTTTTTGATGATGCGTAGATGGCAGAGCGGATAGTGTGATTCGCTTGCATGGCTAGGCGGGGTTGTCGCACGGAAGGTCCAGTGTTCAAATCCTGGGTAAGCCACTCATGTCTGTTGTTTTTCTGTTGTCTGGTGTTCTACTTCTTTATTTCCTGTGAGTGCCTGATAACATACCTTTATATTTATTTCATATTAATTTACTGTTTACAGGCCTCAGGTTTCCCTCCCTTATTTGTAATAAATGTTTGTACAATACCAAACCTACCCACTATTCTGTTCTCACTGTTCTAGTCTACTATCATTTACTGGACACAGTATTAAGGTCCTAAGGGTCTTGTTGGATTCGGCCTATACTGCTTGATAGAAATACAACAGAAGTGATTGCGTCATTAATAGGCTGAACTGCCCATGGAGGACTTCTGGTGTCGTGTATTGTGGTTCGCACTATTGACCTGCCATTGAAACATCATTTTTTGATGATGCGTAGATGGCAGAGCGGATAGTGTGATTCGCTTGCATGGCTAGGCGGGGTTGTCGCACGGAAGGTCCAGTGTTCAAATCCTGGGTAAGCCACTCATGTCTGTTGTTTTTCTGTTGTCTGGTGTTCTACTTCTTTATTTCCTGTGAGTGCCTGATAACATACCTTTATATTTATTTCATATTAATTTACTGTTTACAGGCCTCAGGTTTCCCTCCCTTATTTGTAATAAATGTTTGTACAATACCAAACCTACCCACTATTCTGTTCTCACTGTTCTAGTCTACTATCATTTACTGGACACAGTATTAAGGTCCTAAGGGTCTTGTTGGATTCGGCCTATACTGCTTGATAGAAATACAACAGAAGTGATTGCGTCATTAATAGGCTGAACTGCCCATGGAGGACTTCTGGTGTCGTGTATTGTGGTTCGCACTATTGACCTGCCATTGAAACATCATTTTTTGATGATGCGTAGATGGCAGAGCGGATAGTGTGATTCGCTTGCATGGCTAGGCGGGGTTGTCGCACGGAAGGTCCAGTGTTCAAATCCTGGGTAAGCCACTCATGTCTGTTGTTTTTCTGTTGTCTGGTGTTCTACTTCTTTATTTCCTGTGAGTGCCTGATAACATACCTTTATATTTATTTCATATTAATTTACTGTTTACAGGCCTCAGGTTTCCCTCCCTTATTTGTAATAAATGTTTGTACAATACCAAACCTACCCACTATTCTGTTCTCACTGTTCTAGTCTACTATCATTTACTGGACACAGTATTAAGGTCCTAAGGGTCTTGTTGGATTCGGCCTATACTGCTTGATAGAAATACAACAGAAGTGATTGCGTCATTAATAGGCTGAACTGCCCATGGAGGACTTCTGGTGTCGTGTATTGTGGTTCGCACTATTGACCTGCCATTGAAACATCATTTTTTGATGATGCGTAGATGGCAGAGCGGATAGTGTGATTCGCTTGCATGGCTAGGCGGGGTTGTCGCACGGAAGGTCCAGTGTTCAAATCCTGGGTAAGCCACTCATGTCTGTTGTTTTTCTGTTGTCTGGTGTTCTACTTCTTTATTTCCTGTGAGTGCCTGATAACATACCTTTATATTTATTTCATATTAATTTACTGTTTACAGGCCTCAGGTTTCCCTCCCTTATTTGTAATAAATGTTTGTACAATACCAAACCTACCCACTATTCTGTTCTCACTGTTCTAGTCTACTATCATTTACTGGACACAGTATTAAGGTCCTAAGGGTCTTGTTGGATTCGGCCTATACTGCTTGATAGAAATACAACAGAAGTGATTGCGTCATTAATAGGCTGAACTGCCCATGGAGGACTTCTGGTGTCGTGTATTGTGGTTCGCACTATTGACCTGCCATTGAAACATCATTTTTTGATGATGCGTAGATGGCAGAGCGGATAGTGTGATTCGCTTGCATGGCTAGGCGGGGTTGTCGCACGGAAGGTCCAGTGTTCAAATCCTGGGTAAGCCACTCATGTCTGTTGTTTTTCTGTTGTCTGGTGTTCTACTTCTTTATTTCCTGTGAGTGCCTGATAACATACCTTTATATTTATTTCATATTAATTTACTGTTTACAGGCCTCAGGTTTCCCTCCCTTATTTGTAATAAATGTTTGTACAATACCAAACCTACCCACTATTCTGTTCTCACTGTTCTAGTCTACTATCATTTACTGGACACAGTATTAAGGTCCTAAGGGTCTTGTTGGATTCGGCCTATACTGCTTGATAGAAATACAACAGAAGTGATTGCGTCATTAATAGGCTGAACTGCCCATGGAGGACTTCTGGTGTCGTGTATTGTGGTTCGCACTATTGACCTGCCATTGAAACATCATTTTTTGATGATGCGTAGATGGCAGAGCGGATAGTGTGATTCGCTTGCATGGCTAGGCGGGGTTGTCGCACGGAAGGTCCAGTGTTCAAATCCTGGGTAAGCCACTCATGTCTGTTGTTTTTCTGTTGTCTGGTGTTCTACTTCTTTATTTCCTGTGAGTGCCTGATAACATACCTTTATATTTATTTCATATTAATTTACTGTTTACAGGCCTCAGGTTTCCCTCCCTTATTTGTAATAAATGTTTGTACAATACCAAACCTACCCACTATTCTGTTCTCACTGTTCTAGTCTACTATCATTTACTGGACACAGTATTAAGGTCCTAAGGGTCTTGTTGGATTCGGCCTATACTGCTTGATAGAAATACAACAGAAGTGATTGCGTCATTAATAGGCTGAACTGCCCATGGAGGACTTCTGGTGTCGTGTATTGTGGTTCGCACTATTGACCTGCCATTGAAACATCATTTTTTGATGATGCGTAGATGGCAGAGCGGATAGTGTGATTCGCTTGCATGGCTAGGCGGGGTTGTCGCACGGAAGGTCCAGTGTTCAAATCCTGGGTAAGCCACTCATGTCTGTTGTTTTTCTGTTGTCTGGTGTTCTACTTCTTTATTTCCTGTGAGTGCCTGATAACATACCTTTATATTTATTTCATATTAATTTACTGTTTACAGGCCTCAGGTTTCCCTCCCTTATTTGTAATAAATGTTTGTACAATACCAAACCTACCCACTATTCTGTTCTCACTGTTCTAGTCTACTATCATTTACTGGACACAGTATTAAGGTCCTAAGGGTCTTGTTGGATTCGGCCTATACTGCTTGATAGAAATACAACAGAAGTGATTGCGTCATTAATAGGCTGAACTGCCCATGGAGGACTTCTGGTGTCGTGTATTGTGGTTCGCACTATTGACCTGCCATTGAAACATCATTTTTTGATGATGCGTAGATGGCAGAGCGGATAGTGTGATTCGCTTGCATGGCTAGGCGGGGTTGTCGCACGGAAGGTCCAGTGTTCAAATCCTGGGTAAGCCACTCATGTCTGTTGTTTTTCTGTTGTCTGGTGTTCTACTTCTTATTTCCTGTGAGTGCCTGATAACATACCTTTATATTTATTTCATATTAATTTACTGTTTACAGGCCTCAGGTTTCCCTCCCTTATTTGTAATAAATGTTTGTACAATACCAAACCTACCCACTATTCTGTTCTCACTGTTCTAGTCTACTATCATTTACTGGACACAGTATTAAGGTCCTAAGGGTCTTGTTGGATTCGGCCTATACTGCTTGATAGAAATACAACAGAAGTGATTGCGTCATTAATAGGCTGAACTGCCCATGGAGGACTTCTGGTGTCGTGTATTGTGGTTCGCACTATTGACCTGCCATTGAAACATCATTTTTTGATGATGCGTAGATGGCAGAGCGGATAGTGTGATTCGCTTGCATGGCTAGGCGGGGTTGTCGCACGGAAGGTCCAGTGTTCAAATCCTGGGTAAGCCACTCATGTCTGTTGTTTTTCTGTTGTCTGGTGTTCTACTTCTTTATTTCCTGTGAGTGCCTGATAACATACCTTTATATTTATTTCATATTAATTTAGCGCCACTAACAGAATGGTAAAACTTTACTCGTATCTCGATAGATTTCCCCTATATATTTATTATGCTAGTGTGTGACTAGAAACTGTAGCGCCACTAACAGAATGGTAAAACTTTCCTCGTATCTCCATAGATTTCCCCTAGATATTTATCATGCTAATGTGTGACCAGAAACTGTAGCGCCACTAACAGAATGGTAAAACTTTCCTCGTATCTCGATAGATTTCCCCTAGATATTTATCATGCTAATGTGTGACCAGAAACTGTAGCGCCACTAACAGAATAGTAAAATTTTCCTCGTATCTCGATAGATTTCCCCTAGATATTTATCATGCTAATGTGTGACCAGAAACTGTAGCGCCACTAACAGAATGGTAAAACTTTCCTCGTATCTCGATAGATTTCCCCTAGATATTTATTATGCTAATGTGTGACCAGAAATATGCGCCATTTGCAGAATCATCATCATTTTCATTCCTAATGGAGCATAGAGCCAGCACTACAGCTGATCCCCTTACTAGAATCCTGCACGAAGCATTCACATGTTCTTGCAGCAGTGTATCTGTGGCAATTTGTTTCACATTTTCACAACCTCACATTAGCCTTATACGACATACTTGAGGAAGCAGTAATCCCATTCTTTCTTTGTCATATCAGAGACCCCGGTGAACCACATGCGGCAATTTCTAAACTTGTGACTAGTAAATTTTCAAATATCTCTAACGTCGATATTTGTTGTTCTCATGAGGGAACACAATCTTTGACACCAATATGTGAAGACTGGCCATTCAGAATTCCTCTTTCCTATGAGCCTGTAAATTCACAAAAGCAGAATGGGGAGACTTTCATTTTATTTCGACGGGTTTTCCCAAAATTTGTATAATGCTATTGTGGCCAGCAACTTGAGCTCAGTTAGCAGAACAGTGACTAGTAAATATTTCACCGGTTAGGAAAAGTTTCGTGGTTTTCACAGAAAACCACATCGTGAACTCTGTGTGTCGGAATGAAATAACAATAGCCTAGCTATTTGATTTGTTTCATAGCGGTTTGATCGCTTTGAGTTCCCTTTCTAACCACGGTCGCGATCTCTGATTGCAATTTACCCTCTCGCAGGTGAGAAACTGTGAAACATGTAATAATAGTGCCGCTGGTTTACGATTCTGATCAGGAAGCTCGGAGACTGGGTATAGGTGAAAGTTTTGTTGCGGGTGTCGTGAAATATTCTAATCCACATATATAAATTATCAGGTAAATATAAAGCCTAACAAATACATTTAATAAAAGGAAGAAGAATGGTAAAGAACAGTGCTGTCATAATGGCAGTACTCGAAATCCCCTTTGTTTTCTACTTCGTCGGCAAATTGTAACGCCTTCACGTTGATAGTAAAAGCCTACTGTATTATTACCCGCTTTCTTCAATGAAACGTGTGCTGTGTTTCTTGGAAAAACAGTGAGATACGCAAGCTGAACAATGACCTAATTTTAATATTTCATTCATTCCATTTTATACACGGCGTAACTAAAGACAGATGGACTAAAGGATAGAGAGAAGGGAGAGGCATAAAGCCGAACACGTGCAACACTAAACACGCGTCGCGCGATACACAATTACTACTATCACGCGTGTAAGGCCACATGCACTAACTTTTTCGGACGGACAGTGATAAATTCACTACCCCTCCCAGAGTTAGGTTTTTAAATCCTGAAAAACTCTTATTAGAAAAGATAACATTAGATGGGTTTACGTTTGAAAACATTACAGTACCCAGACAGCACATCTTCGAAACAGGAGGTAGAAGGAATTGCATATTTTGAACGCAGCATATTAGCTCTATTAAATTTGTATATTTGGGTTCCTTAGGGTTTGCTGACAAAGAATATGTAAAACGTTATGCAAATAGTCTAGGAATTGACAAGTTATAGCCAAAATAAAATGATGGTGCTGTCAGACAACACCCAAAATCAGAATCGCTCAGTGGTAGATTTTTTAAACCACCATTGTACGGGAAATGGGCCACAAGTTACATTTGAACTGATTGGCTGGAATGATATGTAAGGCTAAACACGATTAGTCGGACTATAAATGCTATCCTTGGTTGTTAGGGGAGACGTAGGAAGTTAAAATTTTTTCAAACACTTGTCGAAACGTGGCTCCATTGGCCAGACTCGCTGATATACTCACTTAGGAGCGTTAGTTCGAGACCACTAGTTCAAATAAGCTTGATAAAGCAACAGTGCGTTGAAGCCAGCTCATATTTTTGCTAAATAAAAGCCTGGAACATAAGCAGATGGGAATTTGTGCCAGTATTTGTGCCAGAATTCATTGCTAGTCAACGTATCTGTGTATTTCCATGAATTGTGGTAAGCTTGAAACATTCAGTATCTTTTAATGAAAATTGAATGTGAATTGTTAATGTATGCCTGTATATATGTGTAGTTCAGTAGCAAACATGATGTAAAGCCTATAATGCTCCAGCCTGAACAGAAGGTGTCGGAGGAAAGTAAAACGGCATGGAATGGCCAAACAGTACACTGACACCTAGATTATTGATTAGAAAGAAATAATGCTGGAAGTGCAGAGGCGTAGTAACCATTAAGGAGGTTAATACTGGTATAAAGTATTTCAGATGAAGCTGACAGTTGGCCTAACGCTCTGAACTCAATGTTTGTGATGTATTGTGCTCAGTGTAGAACTAGAGTATCAATTAGTTATGAAGTAGAAGGTACATCCTTCTTGTTTTCAGGGACCGTGGTCTTGATGGTATTGAGCAGCACCTGGTCAGAGCTTTGCTGAATCCAGAGTCGGACAGCATACTCCTTGGTCCATTTAGCTATCAGTGAGGTGTCTCCAGAGCCCAGGGGAGAAATCGAGCAGAGGAGTCTTTTCCTGCCGCCATCACGCAAGATAAGCTGATGTGGCCAGCTGGGCTCAACATTATGTACCCCCATCTTAAAATGACAGTGTAAAAAATAACATTAAGAGGGGAATTAAATTGTTTTAATATCAGGAACTGAGAACATCTCCAATACTAGTTCCAATAAAGACAAAACTATTGAAGTCATGATGACAAATACCAACAGAGCTTGAACAAAACAAAACCAGTATTACCTCATATTACTACTACACAACTGACACACATAGGATACTTTTAATAATATATGTCACTACAATATTCATATTGATAAATTCTGTACATATAACTTGTAATTAAAATTGATTGTGATTCCTGGTTCCCTTTGTATTTGAATCAGGACACATATTCATTCATGACAGCAATGAATACATATTGTTATTTGAAAAGTTATCAGTGACTCCTTTAAGATATCCTTGTAGAGTGTATTATGTATGTGAGTGTCACAGTGTTGTCAAGTGTAGTGGAATAAATTAAATTGTTTATCTGTCTGTTGTTGTTTCGACTTACACTTCATCATACACATACCCTAGACATATAACGTAGTCATCACACTATTCCAGAATAATTCTGACTGAGGTATACATATGTGGCAGCAAGTAAGGTTATATATAATACACTACTCTTATTAGATATATATACCTTCACAGCTGATCTCAGTCAGTACACTAAGTCCCCTATAAATATTTTTACCTTTTACTTTACCACATATATTGGGGTCTCGCTCTTGGGATTTTGAATCTTTACCTATTAAAAATAGTGGGGGTAATTCACTTCAGGGAATATAAGAATTAAAAGGTATCCTTGGGTGGAATTAAATAAGGTTGAGCTCACGGTGCCTGTGTTGTCCATTAGATATATATTTAGAGAGTGAATTGTTGGTTAGACATTTTATAAACTTACCAGATAGACAATGGCGGACCTAGCCAAATTTCGATCTGCTGCTGTTCAGACTGCAAAAGAGTTAGGATTAGATGGGCAAGTTATGGTTGCCTATGTCACTACGGAATGTGACAAATTTATTGAACGCGAAGAAAGAAGGTTTGAAGCCGAAAGAAAGTTAGAGGCTGAAAGGGAAATTAAGAAGTTACAATTTGAGGCTGAGGCTGAGACTAAGAGGTTGCAGGCTGAGGCTGAGACTAAGAGGTTGCAGATTGAGGCTGAGGCTAAGAAATTGGAAGCAGAAGAAAGAAGATTGACTGCAGAAAGAGAAGAGAAGAAATTAGCTGCAGAAAGGGAAGAGAAGAAATTAGCTGCAGAAAGGGAAGCAGAAGAAAGAAGATTGACTGCAGAAAGGGAAGAGAAGAAATTAGCTGCAGAAAGGGAAGCAGAAGAAAGAAGATTGACTGCAGAAAGGGAAGAGAAGAAATTAGCTGCAGAAAGGGAAGCAGAAGATAAAAGATTACAAAGGGAACATGAGTTACGACTTAGGGAGTTTGAGTTTCAGGGCCATGCTCCTGAAAATGGTGCCAGTCCCTTTGCCTCTGATGCCACTGCTAGCCAAGGAGCCTCAACCTCAGCTATGAATTTTCATTTAGATCATTTTGTTGAGAAAGACGATGATATAGAGAGCTACCTAAATAGGTACGAACTATTAGCTACCACGTATGGGTTAGAGAGAGAAAGGTGGAGCTTAAAGTTATCTCAAGGACTTCGTGGGGCAGCTTATGAAGTTTTTGCAAAAATGAGCAGAGGTGATCAGGAAAATTATGACATGCTAAAGCAGGCTCTTTTGTTAAGATATGAAAAGAATGCAGAATTTTATAGGAAAAAATTTAGGAATGCTAAACTACTGTCAGGTGAAACCTATCACCAGTTCTCTGCACGAATAGAGACATACTTGGAGAAATGGACTTCTCTGGGGAAAACCCAAGATCTTAAGGAAATGGTCCTTATAGAACAATTAAGAGAGTCCATGGCTCCAGACCTGAGAAAGTTTCTCATGGAACAAGGTGCAGAGAGGCTGGGTGAGTTGCTAAATGTTGCTGAAAGGTATCAAGCAGCTCAAGCAGAGGTAACAGGTAATAAAAAGAAACAAGGGGATAACTTTAGGGCACCACAGAACTTTAATAAATTTGATCCTAAGGATCAAAATAAAGGTAAGCACCAATTTGATAGGCCACGGTATGAAAATAAAAATAAATTCCCACAATTCGATGAAAGGAAATATGATGAAAGAAAATCTTTCAACCAAGGAAAAAGGTGGTGTAAGAATTGTCAGATGGACAATCATGACACTGACCGTTGCAGAAGGAAACCTGTGTATATGGCAACCCTTCAGGTCAGGTCGACCTCAAGACAGGAGGAGGATATTATGTTAGATACCACTCCAGAAGAGATGAGGAAGGCACAGGCTGGGGATAAAACACTCAAGCCTTGTTTCAGAAAATTGTCAACTTATCATACAACTCCAGGCAAGGGAGATTTTTACATGAAAAACAAGTTGATGTATAGGAAGACTGGAGCTAGATCCAAAGGTCAGGGACAGCTGGTACTTCCTAAAAGATATAGGGCAGACTTAATAAGGAGCCTACATGTGAAACCAGATGGGGACCATGAGAAGATAGGTACCATCATTCAAAAGGTGGCTCACAATTATTATTGGCCCAAAGCAAGATGGGACATTGAGAATTTTGTAGAAAGGTGTAGCATAGCACACGAGGGAACACCCACAAGTGGGAACATGGATCAGGACCTGGACACGCCACGGGGCAAAATTAGGCCTGATAATAAAAAGAAAAATAGATTTGATAAAGTGGACCAAATGGAATGGGAAGCCCCTTTTCACGGACAAGTTTCACTTAACTGTTTTACAATGGCCACTATGCGGAGAGTGCAAAAGGATGTCTTACCCCAGGATAAGCCGACAATCCCTCAATCGGACTTAAACAAACTGGAGGAAGAGGATGTAGATAGGAAATCTCTCATCAAGAATTTTAAGTGGGGAGAAAGCCCCAAAAGAAAAATTGGTAGCGGTCGTTTTGTGAATGATAATTCTGGGAGGAAAAATCATCACTATAGAGCTTTGAGTGGAAGAGACCATACCGGTGCATGGACAAATAGGTCCACACAATTAAAGGTCCATATGTAGCTTTGTTAAGAACGTGGACTGATGAAAAGGCAGAGGAAAACATTACATCTTCATACCAATATGTGAATGAGCTGACCACTCGTTTAAAAACTGGCTGGAAACTTGCCAATGAAAATTTGAAACAAGCCAGGAAGAAACATGCTGCCTATTATAACAGGAAGGCGAAAGACAGAAATTTGGCTGTGGGAGAGAAAGTACTGCTTCTTTTGCCCGGGAGTCAGAATAAGTTACAAATTGGATGGCAGGGTCCATATACAGTTTTAGAGAAGGTGTCTAGAACAAATTATAAGATAGATAAGAAGGGGAAAGAAAAAATCTATCATGTGAATCTCCTGAAGAAATATTTGGAAAGAGAACATCAGGAAGAGACACACTTGTTGACCTTGTCCATCGCCATGGAGATGAAAAAGGAACCACTTTCATCATTTGAATATCCATTACACCCCTGTGAGACAGCAGCACAGGTGAAACTCAGTACACATATAACGAAAACTCAGAAAGAGAGAGTGCAACAGGTTCTAAATAATCATGCAGAGGTGTTAACAGACCGACCAGGGCATACAAACCCATTGGAATATGATATGAAACTGATAGACCCCACACCTGTCTGTATGAAACCATATTCGATTCCGTTTGCTAAGGAGAAAGCTTTGAAGGAAGAGATAGACTATCTATTGAAGGAAGGAATTATTTCACACAGTGAATCTTCGTATAGTTCCGGTGTTGTACTCTTAAGGAAGCCCTCTGGAGAACATAGACTCTGTATAGATTACAGGAGACTGAATGCTATTACAGAAGGACAGGTGGATCCATTGCCGGATACAAATCAGCTGTTTGCCAGACTAAATAAAGCTAAATATTTCTCAAAAGTGGATCTGAGTAAAGGATACTATCAGATTCCAGTAAAGCCTGAGGTTAGACCATACCTAGCTTTTAGTACCTCAGAAGGACACTATGAGTTTAATAGATTGCCATTTGGATTGAAGAATGCGCCTAGTGTCTTCTCTAGAATGATGAGAAAATTGTTGGATGTAAACATTTCGGAGGAACGTAATGAATCCCTGAGTTGCCTCTTTGATTGAGGATATTCCGAATGTTTCATACAGGATAATAAGAAGATTATGGGATCCACTACGAAAACTCTGCTATCACCAGGTATATGTTATCTCCTCATAACGTACATTTTGAGGGAAATTTAATGTTCTCTGGACATGTCATTGCGCAGACTCAGAGAAGAGAAATGGTGAATACGGGTTGCGAAGCAGCATTAAGACAAGCACTCACACTTGCGGCTGTTCAGTAACATAACCGAAATATATTATTGGTTGTAGAAGTCTGAGGCAGATTTCATGAGTAGTGCCTACTCTGAATGGACCCAACTACATAAAACCATGATAGCACCACAGCAGAGTAAAGTCAAGTTGACTTACATTTATCTATGTGTATATAGAATAAAGGACTGACATGGGATGTCTGTTTTAAGAGGGGAGGTGTCGTGAAATATTCTAATCCACATATATAAATTATCAGGTAAATATAAAGCCTAACAAATACATTTAATAAAAGGAAGAAGAATGGTAAAGAACAGTGCTGTCACAATGACTGTACTCGAAATCCCCCTTGTTTTCTACTTCGTCGGCAAATTGTAACGCCTTCACGTTGATAGTAAAAGCCTACTGTATTATTACCCGCTTTCTTCAATGAAACGTGTGCTGTATTTCTTGGAAAAACAGTGAGATACGCAAGCTGAACAATGACCTAATTTTAATATTTCATTCATTCCATTTTATACACGGCGTAACTAAAGACAGATGGACTAAAGGATAGAGAGAAGGGAGAGGCATAAAGCCGAACACGTGCAACACTAAACACGCGTCGCGCGATACACAATTACTACTATCACGCGTGTAAGGCCACATGCACTAACTTTTTCGGACGGACAGTGATAAAATTCACTACCCTTCCCAGAGTTAGGTTTTTAAATCCTGAAAAACTCTTATTAGAAAAGATAACATTAGATGGGTTTACGTTTGAAAACATTACAGTACCCAGACAGCACATCTTCGAAACAGGAGGTAGAAGGAATTGCATATTTTGAACGCAGCATATTAGCTCTATTAAATTTGTATATTTGGGTTCCTTAGGGTTTGCTGACAAAGAATATGTAAAACGTTATGCAAATAGTCTAGGAATTGACAAGTTATAGCCAAAATAAAATGATGGTGCTGTCAGACAACACCCAAAATCAGAATCGCTCAGTGGTAGATTTTTTAAACCACCATTGTACGGGAAATGGGCCACAAGTTACATTTGAACTGATTGGCTGGAATGATATGTAAGGCTAAACACGATTAGTCGGACTATAAATGCTATCCTTGGTTGTTAGGGGGAGACGTAGGAAGTTAAAATTTTTTCAAACACTTGTCGAAACGTGGCTCCATTGGCCAGACTCGCTGATATACTCACTTAGGAGCGTTAGTTCGAGACCACTAGTTCAAATAAGCTTGATAAAGCAACAGTGCGTTGAAGCCAGCTCATATTTTTGCTAAATAAAAGCCTGGAACATAAGCAGATGGGAATTTGTGCCAGTATTTGTGCCAGAATTCATTGCTAGTCAACGTATCTGTGTATTTCCATGAATTGTGGTAAGCTTGAAACATTCAGTATCTTTTAATGAAAATTGAATGTGAATTGTTAATGTATGCCTGTATATATGTGTAGTTCAGTAGCAAACATGATGTAAAGCCTATAATGCTCCAGCCTGAACAGAAGGTGTCGGAGGAAAGTAAAACGGCATGGAATGGCCAAACAGTACACTGACACCTAGATTATTGATTAGAAAGAAATAATGCTGGAAGTGCAGAGGCGTAGTAACCATTAAGGAGGTTAATACTGGTATAAAGTATTTCAGATGAAGCTGACAGTTGGCCTAACGCTCTGAACTCAATGTTTGTGATGTATTGTGCTCAGTGTAGAACTAGAGTATCAATTAGTTATGAAGTAGAAGGTACATCCTTCTTGTTTTCAGGGACCGTGGTCTTGATGGTATTGAGCAGCACCTGGTCAGAGCTTTGCTGAATCCAGAGTCGGACAGCATACTCCTTGGTCCATTTAGCTATCAGTGAGGTGTCTCCAGAGCCCAGGGGAGAAATCGAGCAGAGGAGTCTTTTCCTGCCGCCATCACGCAAGATAAGCTGATGTGGCCAGCTGGGCTCAACATTATGTACCCCCATCTTAAAATGACAGTGTAAAAATAACATTAAGAGGAGAATTAAATTGTTTTAATATCAGGAACTGAGAACATCTCCAATACTAGTTCCAATAAAGACAAACTATTGAAGTCATGATGACAAATACCAACAGAGCTTGAACAAAACAAAACCAGTATTACCTCATATTACTACTACACAACTGACACACATAGGATACTTTTAATAATATATGTCACTACAATATTCATATTGATAAATTCTGTACATATAACTTGTAATTAAAATTGATTGTGATTCCTGGTTCCCTTTGTATTTGAATCAGGACACATATTCATTCATGACAGCAATGAATACATATTGTTATTTGAAAAGTTATCAGTGACTCCTTTAAGATATCCTTGTAGAGTGTATTATGTATGTGAGTGTCACAGTGTTGTCAAGTGTAGTGGAATAAATTAAATTGTTTATCTGTCTGTTGTTGTTTCGACTTACACTTCATCATACACATACCCTAGACATATAACGTAGTCATCACACTATTCCAGAATAATTCTGACTGAGGTATACATATGTGGCAGCAAGTAAGGTTATATATAATACACTACTCTTATTAGATATATATACCTTCACAGCTGATCTCAGTCAGTACACTAAGTCCCCTATAAATATTTATAACATCTAACTTTACCACAGCGGGCTCAAAGGGTTAAAATATCTTGCCCAAAATATAACAGGCTGATTCAATAGTTGGCAAATACAGATGTCTCTCTCAACCCATCTGTCGTGGTTGAGTTTGAGTGTAGAGTATTTGTCGAGTTGGACAACAGTAGTGAAATCGACAAGGGATAGTGGACTGACAGAGTTATAGATTACACACACAGAAAGGTGTAAATAGGAGATGGACTTGAGACAACCTGGAAGAAGATTTATCAAAATGATCTCTCTCTCCAAGCCTCAACTCACTTATGTCTGTCTAAGCACCTCCTGCTCTCACTCTTTTCTCTTATCATACATAGAGATTATAGTAAAGAGCTAAAAACAAGTTACTTATGGATGGAAAGGTCGTGAACAGCGTATTAATAAAGGTGTAAACTTTATTAAATGAAGAAAAGCATGAAAATAATGCATATCATCACAACAACATAAAATTACATCAATAATCAAAATATTCATCGATAGTCATCAATAACTCATCAATAACCACAATAATGCAAATACACCAACGAACACACAGACCCAACCATAAAACCTGTAGTACACAGAGAAATGAAATAAACTGTCTGACAGTCTGCCCTTTCTCGTGGGACCAAGTACAATGCTCCAGACAGTGTCTTTTTACGTAAAAATATACTCCATGGGTGATGGACTTGACCTGTATAAATCCACTGTAGTCGCTATTAATGGTGGCACCACTGATTTCGCGATGGTGACTGGACGACTGTCTATCTCCTGCTGACCAAATGAACGAACTGAGCGACAGCCTGTCCGTTTTTTTCGTGGGACCAAATGTAATTGCTCCAATGTCTTTACGTAAATATATACTCCATAGGGGAATGGAATTGACCTGTAAATCCAATGTAGGCGATAACTTTGGTGACCTCAAACTGCGTGAGGGGCTGGAACTCGGTCTTCACCTGGCTGTCCGCTCATAAATGCGAGGTTTTAAGTATCCAGGGAAATACCCCCAAGACGAGGTTACTTGAGGACAACGAATCCCAGGCGCTCTTACTCGATTGGCATTAAATCCGGTTTGGGCTGGTTTGGACTGTGATCTGACTGCGCCGTTTAGACACACACAAAGGCTGGTGATATGAAATTCTGCTGTATATGCTGGGCTGATTGATATGCTGGAAGCCGTACTGCTCTGACTGGTAATCCAATAGGCGAGTAGGAAACTACTACTGCATTAGATGATTTCAGATTTAGCGTTGGCTCGTGGCATTGCGTGAGCTTAACTTGGCGTTGACAAAAAGGGGTTTTGATTCAGGAACGGGGTTGACTATTCGTTGCTAGATGTATTCAGAAACCCTCTAGATCGAAGAGAACATGACGTTCTTCGCCTGACTGGAGTCTGCTCTAGCGATTCGGTTATCCCTGAAACTGAGACCCAAAAACAAGACACCTTTTACCTCAAGCAAATAATAAATCACACTAACTTTATACAGAAAGTTTCGCTCCACCATGGGATTAAATTTATTGTAGTTATTGCTATGATAGTTTAGGGCTGTCTTTAACCATGTCTCCTGTTCCTTAAAAATATCAATTATCAACACGCGCCCGCATAGGCTTAATATCTTTTGCACACCCAGGTAACTGTCATTAAATGTTCTGACAGCAAAATCTCCTCCTCTTCTCCCAATCTCAACATACAGGAAACCTAACCTTTAGTTACAGTTAAATGAATATGCTTATTCATCTTACAACATTAAATGAGTTTACATAAACAGATTACAGCATTTGACATTACACAAATAAATCGTATGTCCCCTTGGGGAAATATATTAGCATTCCACAAAATGAGTACATAGAAAATGCAATGTTCTTGCTATAATAATACAGTTGTGGCTAAATCATAAGATATAATTATATCTATGCCTGGTGACTGCTTTCAGTGAAAGTTATAGACTAGTGCCTAGCCACACAAGTAAGCATAAAATGATTCTCCCTTGCCACTAAAAATATCTATCAAAAAGGAATAAGTGACTATCTCCTATAATCCAGAGTTATTACCTGCATCTCACTATTCAGTTTTAAGTGAACAATCCACACCTGACATTATCTTACAGAAATGACAGTTAATTTAGCCTATTCTTAACCCATGATAAGCATCTGTGGACTGATTCTACGCCTAATATCTGTTATTGTAAGTTTAACATTTAACCCATGATAAACCGTAACAGTTTAAGCACCACTTAATTAAGGCTGAATACGGCACAACACTATCACTGAATTAAATTACTAGATGAAGTCACCTTCCTATCGGATATAAAAGCTAACATGAATATAATAATTATAAGATATGTCAACTCACCCCGAAAATGACTAGAACATCGGCAAACACATTCTAGTACTGTGTTAAAGTTTGCCTTATCTCATGATGGTCATCTACGGGCCAGGAATATTCACGAATGTCTTTGTCCTATTAAACCCGTCTACTCTTATAGATTACAAGGACGCTCTCCCCGGACACCTGGCCTGCATATTTCTTCAGAGGTATCGGCGTAATCGTAATACCGGGTAAGACAAAGGTTTCAGAAGCAACAACTTTGCGAAAATTCCCCCAGAGAGACAATCATAATATTATGTGCTCTTTGCTCATCTAAGGGCAAACAACCCACAAACTGACCGCGATTGTTATCTCCCCCTGAAACAGATCAAACTCGTTACCCAGGCCTCAAAGGGTACTAGCCGCTCGTGGCTACCACTTTAAGCGTAACAGACGTTCTTTTGATCAGGCCAGTTGTGCTGACGTAACATTATCGTTCGCTGACCGCTGCAGGCTCGAACGTAAACAACCTCGGGTGGGGTTTGAGAAGGAGAAAACAATTGGGCCACACAGGTAGCAAAGCAAAGAGAAACAAAATGTCTAGGAAAACAGAACATTAAAGAGTAATAACATTGAGACGAGATGGAAAAATAAATTAAGTCAATGTCTACGTGACACCATCAGAGCTGCGTCTTCTTGCGAGGGATGGTGGCAACTGACTTGGTCGCCAACAAGCTTGTAGCAAGAGAAACGGAACACGCGTCAGACCTACGTATTATAAAAATACAAGCTGCGTCTACTAGCAATCACGTTTCCATTTGAAAACCGATGCTTTTCTGGTGAATTGGCTTCGAGATTATCTTAAATGGGTGGCAGAAGTCTCATCCAGCATATACAGCTTTTACCAAATGTCAACTAATACCTCAGGTCAATCCAATGAATGCCAATAGATACCCTACAGGATGGAAGTGTGTGGAGGAAATTGTCCTTCTGGGTACATTAATTACATCAATTAATAACAGTTGTGAATACAGGCCAGTGGTTCCACACTGGGAGATCAAGAAACCAGACACGGACTACCACCATGGTGACATTTAAAAAAAATAAAGTAGCCCATTCAACCCTTGATGGGTTATAATTAGGACATATGGTGTACTAATTCAAGAAATAAAGTCAAATTTCCAAATACTTAAGAAAGCAAATAATATAGAAAATATAAAAAACACAGCCAATAAATATATACAACAACTATCAAAGGACAGCGTTACTTTATACACAGATGGATCCAAGGGAGAGGATGGCAAATTGGACGGAAAATGGCAAAAAAGTATGGTATCACGGAAAATACATCCGTTTTCACTGCAGAGATGGTGGCAATACTAAAAGCATTAGAAATATTATCTAATAACCCTCCTAAGAAACTAACAATTTTAAGTGACTCTCAACTTTTCAAGCACTTGGAAACTTACGAGAATGCAGCAGACCTGATATAGCTGATGAGATATTTCTGGCTACTGCATACTTATATTCCAGAGGATATTAAGTCTTAATTGCTTGGATACCTTCACATGTTGGCATAGAGGGAAATGAAAAGGCAGATAAAGAAGCCAAGAAAGGTAGATCTGATAAAAATCTAATAAATGTAGGGATGAGTAAATCAGAGATTAAGAGCTTAATTAAGGAATTAATAACAGATGAATGGAAAGCAGAATGGGATAAAAATCTGAAAGGAAGACAAACATATAAGATGTTGAAGGCTCCGACAAGAAACTGTCAGATATCTTGGGAATTGAAAATTCCCAGTAATAAGAAACGTCTCCAGCTACAAACGAGGCAAAATTTTATTTAAAAAAAAAAAAGACTACTGTTGGGAAAAGGCTGTATCAGAAAAGAAGAACCTTACCGTACAGGATGTCTACAAGACAATAATATAGAACATTTCTTGTTAAAATGTAAGAGGTATGAACAAATGAGAATCCTTCTTCTTCTTCTTCTTCCTCGTTCGCCCTGAAAAGGACGGTGGTTGCGTTGTGTCTGTTTACGCCGTAGCTGTGATATCTGCACCTTTCGGTCGACACATCCGACTTCAGCACAGCATTTTTTAGGGACCGGGTTTGCCTTCCCATTTCGATCCGTACTCGCTCAGCCAGACTGCACTGCTGCAGACTGTTTCCAGGACCACCACGTGGAGGTGGAGTACGGTCTTGACCAGCTCTGGTTCGCTGGTCCTGATGCAAGCAGTCAAGCTATGGGTCGCTGACTGCATTCACTATTGCTGCATCTTTGGGTCCCTTGGGAATCCCAATATAAGATTATTTGCAGGCATCAAATGTACCTATAAATATATAAGAGGTGTTAAGAACAGACAGACCTAGCGAACTGCATAATATAGTCAAACAGTATTTAACAAGAACAAAAGTTAATACATAGTAATTGGGAAGGTGATGTTCTTACAATACATATGACTTATGGGGAAATATATAATATGACTTATGGGGAAATATATAATATGACTTATGGCACGTGAAAGTCAATTAAATACCTAACTTGAAACACCAGGCCTTTATATTCCTACCCCTGAATATTATTTGGTGTTTTTGTTTTGTTTTGTTTTATCTCGTTTTTGTTTGTTTGGTTTTTTTGTTGTGGTTTTTTTAACATAAAAGCAAAATTGGTAATTTTGATTTGCCATATTTACAATGATTTGACAGATGTGATGCCACTTTCCCGTATCGGCAGTTGTTCATCTTCATTTGGAATTGAAAACACCTATATAGCCTAATTATAACCCATCAGAGGTTGAACGGAATATTTTTCATCATTAAAATTTAAAAAAAAATTATGACTTTAATTAATAGGAAATGGGGATGGATTGTTATTGGTGAACAGAATGGTCATCACTGCACTCCGGGTAAACCCATAGGTGCTCAGTCTCCCTCAGTATATGTCGAAGAGTGTGAATGCCAACTATTCCTATAGCTCGCTGGTTATATTCATGACGGATGCATCCCCTCATACGTCCATCTCTTCTAGCTTTACGTTTGATGCCAAATTCCAACAATCTTACCCTTGATGATTCATCAAATGAAGTGTCATTCTCTTACAGGCATTCATTTAATTGTTCTCAGTATTTCTCCCTTATCCATATTCAGTGTCCCCTCTGGGGGGGAGGGGGGGGGGGGGAGCTCTTGATGCTAGTCTGTCAGCTCTCATTACCGCGTACCCCTGCATGACCAGGACAGTAGATTTAGGATGGATATGTTATCTTAATACACATATTTTTAGGACGGATATGTTATTTAAATAACATCATTAAGTAGATGTGCATTATACCAGAGTAACAACAGTATTTAACAGCTTCACGACCCCATGGGGAGGTCAGCAACAAGGAGTGTCATTTCTTGAACTTATGAACTTTTAAAAAAATGTGATCTTAATTGGTTCAGTGTCTTTCTCTGTGCTGATTTATTTTTAATTCTTCAAATTTCCCCTAGTAGACCCGACCCAACGCTCTGCTCTAGTGGACCCGACCCAACTCTCTGCTCTAGTATACCCGACCCAACTCTCTGCTCTAGTAGACCTGACCCAACTCTCTGCTCTAGTAGACCTGACCCAACTCTCTGCTATAGTAGACCCGACCCAACTCTCAGCTCTAGTAGACTCGACCCCACTCTCTGCTCTAGTAGACCCGATCCAACTCTCTGCTCTAGTAGACCTGACCCAACTCTCTGCTCTGGTAGACCTGACCCAACTCTCTGCTCTGGTAGACCCGACCCAACTCTCTGCTCTAGTAGACCCGACCGAAACTCTCTGCTCTAGTAGACCCGACCCAACTCTCTGCTCTAGTAGATCCGACCCAACTCTCTGCTCTAGTAGACCTGACCCCAACTCTCTGCTCCAGTAGACCTGATCCAACTCTCTGCTCTAGTTGTTGTTGTTGTTGTTCGTCCATCACGGGTGATGAAGACCACTCTGTTCATCCAATTATTTAGGAATATGTTAGGTTAGTCTATGGGTACGAAGGTGACTGATGAGCCCGATGCGGGCCTGGAAAGATCTCGGACAGTGTGGGCAGGGAATGTTTGCTTCAACCCAACGCTCTGGTAGACCCGACCCAACTCTCTGCTCTAGTAGATCCGACCCAACTCTCTGCTCTAGTAGACCCGACCCAACTCTCTGCTCTAGTAGACCTGACCCAACTCTCTGCTCTAGTAGACCTGACCCAACTCTCTGCTGTAGTAGACCCGACCCAACTCTCTGCTCTAGTAGACCCGACCAAACTCTCTGCTCTAGTAGACCCGACCGAAACTCTCTGCTCTAGTAGACCCGACCCAACTCTCTGCTCTAGTAGACTCGACCCATGACTCTCTGTTCTAGTAGACCTGACCCAACTCTCTGCTCTAGTAGTTGACCCAACTCTTGTTGTAGACCCGACCGATAACTGTCGACCCGACCCAATCTGCTCTATAGATCCGGGTGAGTGAAGACCAACTCTCTGACCTTCCAACTACAGATCTTAGGAACAAATTGTTTTTATGTTGTATTAGGTTAACGTCCATCACGGGTGATGAAGACACTCTGTTCATCCAATTATTTAGGAATATGTTAGGTTAGTCTATGGGTACGAAGGTGACTGATGAGCCCGATGCGGGCCTGGAAAGATCTCGGACAGTGTGGGCAGGGAATGTTTGCTTCAACCCAACGCTCTGGTAGACCCGACCCAACTCTCTGCTCTAGTAGATCCGACCCAACTCTCTGCTCTAGTAGACCCGACCCAACTCTCTGCTCTAGTAGACCTGACCCAACTCTCTGCTCTAGTAGACCTGACCCAACTCTCTGCTGTAGTAGACCCGACCCAACTCTCTGCTCTAGTAGACCCGACCAAACTCTCTGCTCTAGTAGACCCGACCGAAACTCTCTGCTCTAGTAGACCCGACCCAATTCTTTGCTCTAGTAGACCCGACCCAACTCTCTGCTCTAGTAGACCCGACCCAACTCTCTGTTCTAGTAGACCCGACCCAACTCTCTGCTCTAGTAGACCTGACCCCAAATCTCTGCTCCAGTAGACCTGACCCAACTCTCTGCTCTAGTAGACCTGATCCAACTCTCTGCTCTAGTAGACCTGACCCAACTCTCTGCTCTAGTAAACCCGATCCAACTCTCTGCTCTAGTAGACCTGACCCAACTCTCTGCTCTGGTAGACCTGATCCAACTCTCTGCTCTAGTAGACCCGTGGACCCCAATTTTTCTCCTCAACTGGACCCGATCCAACTCTGCTCTAGTAGACCCGACTTTCCCCAACTCTCTGCTCTAGTAGATCCCGACCCAACTCTCTGACAGACATGACCCGACCCCCCCCAACTCTCTGCTCTTGTAGACCCGATCCAACTCTCTGCCTAAATACCCGAAAACTCTTTGCTCTAGTAGACCCGACCCAACTCTCTGCTCTAGTAGAACCTGACATAAACCCTATTTAGATACCCAACTCTCTGCTCTAGTAGACCCGATCCAACTCTCTGCTCTAGTAGACCCGACCTAACTCTCTGGTCTAGTAGACCCGACCCAACTCTCTGCTCTAGTAGACATGACCCAACTCTCTGCTCTAGTAGACCTGATCCAACTCTCTGCTCTGTACGACCTGACCCAACTCTCTGCTTTAGTAGACCACTCTAAACTCTGCTCTAGTAGAAACCCGATCCAACTCTAGAAATAAAACCCAACCCAAATCTCTGACTAGCAACCCGACCCAATCTCTGCTCTAGTAGACCTTTAATTAATCTCTAGTAAAAAGACTCTAAAGAGACCCGACCCAACTCTCGGGGGGGGGGGGGGGGGGGGGCTCTAGTAGACCCGACCCAACTCTCTGCTCTAGTAGACATGACCCAACTCTCTGCTCTAGTAGACCCGACCCAACTCTCTGCTCTAGTAGACCCGACCCAACTCTCTGCTCTAGTAGACCTGACCCAACTGTCTGCGCTAGTAGACCCGACCCAACTGTGGTGAGATCAGTGATACAATTGATCAAAATTTCATTAATATTTAACTAAAAAGTTAAAAAGTAGTAAAAACTATTACAAGCCCGTGTTTGTTGCCCGACATCAACACCGATGCCTGGTGGCGAGCTGTATGTTAAAAAGTGTTCGCGCTAAGAAAAATGATCAGCCTATCCCAAAACCCGCCCGCGTTTTCGTCACTCCGTCTTGAAAATTTGTAACCGACATTAAACAGTTTGCGTGCGGTATACTAGTTTCGCTTGCTAGAGCGATTGAAAAGGGGGAGGACAGAGAGTGAGAGAAGAATAAAACCAATGCTTTTTATGAATCTAAAAATAAACTAATGCATTGTATTGTATCTGTGGTGAAATTACAGTGATGCAACGTTAAAATTCCTCCATTTATAAAGATAACAGGTAAAATAACATGTAGGGATAAAAATATAGGTAAGATATGCCGCTGCTTCTTCACCTACGCCAGCGTTTTCTAGGGTCATTGAAAACTAACTAGTTAGAACATGCAGACTAACGGCCTATCCTTTTAGACGGGGTGGAAACGGAGATAAAAGGAAAAAAATGCGACGGTCTGAACACGTGTTTGAATCTAAAGTCTAGAAGACGCAATTTGTAGTTTTTAAAGAAAAAATTACGCCACTAGTTGACACAATGTAAGGAATTGGACGAAAAACGACCTTAGCTCTTGTCAGAAACAGACGTATCTTGGACGTTCTTCGGTAATTAGTCGTTTTAGTTTGAATATAGCGGCAAACGCCGTGAACGAAGGTACAAAAACAAATTTCAAAACTAACCTTGAAAAAAGTATGTTTTTCTTAATAATAAGTTTAGGAGAATAAAAACTAGCTAGTTTGATAGCCCATCTTTACGTGAGAAATAATATACTTTTAATTACACAGACGGACAGATAACACGGAAGATATTGACGAAAGACTGTATTGTTCAATACAGATTAGCCGACAGTTATTTGTGCATACTTCTCACAAAAATTCACTTTTGACGCGTCCTTGAGCCTAACGCAGAAAAACAAACTGCATGTGGACAAGGGGCAAAAAAGGAGGGTAGAAGCTAAAAATAACTTAGCATAGAAATCGTATAAGTAAGTGGGGAAAAAATTGTGTAGTTTTTTTGTAGTTTCGTCTAAAACCAAGTGTAATTTTGGGAAAAACCAAGTTCGGACGGACAGACCGACATAAATATATTACACACTAGACAGAAACTGGACCTAAATTGGACATTGTAGTTTAAATATTTGAACGGTAGAGGGGAAGTCCGCTGATTGGACGGAAGCGTTCATATTATAGAAAAAAAAAGTAGAGGCAAGTGCCATTTTGTTGAAGACTGTCCATATACACAGATAGTTAATGTAGAATTGTGTCGTCCATGAATATTATATATTACCAGTGGGACGCCATAGTCTAGCCAGCAGCTCAGCTGAGTTTTGCTAGTACAACGTAACTGTGTTTTCAAATTTGAATTGTGGTAAGGGAAAAAGTATTAACCTTTTTTATTTAATATTTTTGAGTGATTGATACTACCATGTCATGAAAAATGATTACGACAAGTGAGTGCTTATTCTAGGTCCCCAGCGACAGTCCAGGGCCTAGAGGCAAACAAATAATATGGGAAAACATATCCAAGACTATAGAAGACCGATCTATATTTGAGATCAGTGGGAACATATCACCCACCTTATTGGATGGAAAAGGAGACTAATGAACATATTTCGGATGCAATGCAGTCATGGGAAACTGGTGCTATTTGATACCGCCTGGGTGAGATGTGCTGAGTCGGTCAGAGAGATCTGACCCGGTCTTTGTAATTTTTTTTGCTTTGTTGTGTGTAAAAATGGTGAAGTACGCAGTGTGTAGACACATGGCAAAAATTTTGGTTTCAGAGTTTCTGGTCTGGCACTGCGCTAGTGCCAGATGCTTTGAAGAGGTCCAAGAGTGGATGACTAAAAAGCCTACCATTTTACTCCAGCACCTGTGAGGAGTGGGCCACTTGAATTCTTTACTGCATCGTCACAGGCCAGATAAGTTGAAAACCTGGCCTGCTGTGGATTCATCAAATTTTTCCACAATAAAATAAATAAACAAAATCCTGGTGTATAAAAACTATACCTCAGTTCCATATTTCAAAGACAATGACTATTGTAAACAGAGATCGGGTATGATGACACTACCCCGACTAGACATCCAGTGCTAGTTTTCCAAAGACACTGTAGTTAGTGTTAATATTAACCAATGTAACAATATATCTACGTACAAAATTTTCATTTTGATTATTCAATATATATGCACTTTTATTGATAAATACATATTGTTTCATACGTCCTGACCAGAAGAAAATTTGGTTCAGGACTAAATAAATTCCAAAAAAATTGTAAAATTTAAATTCTAAAGCCAGTGTTAGTTAATTTGATCATAGAGCTTATTATTATTAGACTTAGTGTTTACATGTGTGTGTCTGTATATTTAATTACCTACACATCACATTTCATTACCTTAGACATTAAACGTAGCTAACATACATAATAGCAGAATAAGTCTGTTTGAGCTCATAAGTGGTAGCAGAAAGGCATTCTGTAACTCACATAAACTGTTATCTTCAGGAGCCTTCACAGCTGACCTCATCCAGTACACTAGGTAACATAGCAACCACGCAATAACATAAAAAACCACTACAAATTTTGGGTAGCTCTTGTCCGGGATTTAGATTTACCAAAGATATTAGGGTCTCCTGGTCCGGGAATTAAACTATTGGGGGCATAAGTTGTATAAATTTAACAGTGTCCCTAAAATTAAAAGTGGAAAGTAAAAGTTGATGAATCTTCACAGCCAGTGGTAATTAATTAATTAGTATATTACCTTAGTAATTAGATTTTGTAATTTACCTTAGTCATTGTTAAATTGTGTGATATAGTATGGCAGATCTAGCCAAATTCAGATCGGCTGCTGTGCTGACGGCTAAGGAAATGAACATGGATGGGCAGGTTTTAATTCAATATGTAACTTCAGAATGTGACAAGTATATTGAAAGGGAAGATAGGAGGTTAGCTGAAGAGAAGAGGTTACAAATTGAGGCTGACAAAGAACTTAAGAGGCTGCAGATTGAGGCTGACAAGGAGGCTAGGGCATTGGAGGCAGAAGAAAAACGACAGCAAAGGGAAGCAGAGGAAAAGAGACAGGCTGCTGAAAGAGAGGAAAAGAGACAGGCTGCTGAGGCAGAAGATAGAAGATTGCAAAGGGAGCACGAGTTACGACTAAGGGAGTTGGAATTACAAGGCCATGCTCCTGAAAATGGTGCCAGCCCCTTTTCTTCCGATGCCACGCCTAGTCAGGGAGCCTCAACCTCAGCTATGGGGTTTCATTTAGACCATTTTGTTGAGAAAGACGATGACATAGAGGGGTACCTAAGTAGATTTGAACTATTGGCTACTACGTATGGGTTAGAGAGAGAGAGGTTGAGTCTCAAGTTATCCCAGGGGCTTAGAGGTACTTCTTATGAAGTTTTTGCTAAAATGAATAGAGATGACCAAGACAATTATGACATGCTAAAGCAGGCTCTGTTATTGAGATATGAAAAGAATGGTGAATTTTATCGTAAGAAGTTTAGAAATGCCAAACTTTTGTCTGGGGAGACATACCACTAATTCTCTGCCAGACTGGAAACCTATTTGGAGAAATGGACTGCTCTGGGGAAGACCCAAGATCTCAAAGAAATGATCATGATAGAGCAATTAAGAGAGTCCATGGCTCCAGACCTGAGAAAATTTCTCATGGAACAAGGTGCAGAGAGGTTGGGGGAGGTTTTGAATGTTGCTGAGAGGTATCAAGCAGCCCAGGCAGAGGTAGTTGGCTCTAAAAAGAAACATATAGAAAATTTTAAAGCCCCACAGCACTTTAATAAATTTGATACCAGAGAACAAGGTAATAAAGGTAGGACAATGGGCTGATCACCCGTTGGCTTGTCACACCGATTACGGAAACAACGGCAGATGGATCTATTTGTTGTTGCCCTAAAGACGCCGCTAGGCGTGATGGGAAACTGCAACAGAGAAAATCAATCTGCTGTTGCCCTTAAGACGCCACAAGGCGTGATGGCCTCTGACTGCTTGGTCGGTCTTTGGCTAAGGACGGAAGAAGAAGAAGAAACTTTGATAGGCCACGAAATGATTATCGTGATAGAAACTCACAGTTCAATGACCAAAAATATAATGAAAGAAAACCTTTTAACCAAGGAAAGAGGTGGTGCAAATGGTGTAAGAAGGACAACCATAACACCGAATTTTGTAAAAGGAAACCTTCAAACATTGCTGCAATGAAATCGGGGAACCAGAGATTAAAGGTTAATCCTAATGGACAGCAGGAACCTTATCACCCCCCCTTTGTGAGTATGTTATTTGTAATGGGGTCACCATAAGGTGCCTATATGATACAGGTTTGGATTATGATTCAGTTGTGAAGGCTAGCCTAGTGGACCCAAGTCAGTATACCACCGAAACAGTGGAAATACAAGGGGCGACTAAGGACATACCACTCATGACACTTCCCATCGCAAGGATAACGGTGAAAACTCGCTATGTGGAAGGAGAAATGAGAGCAGCAGTGATAGATGAACCAATCTACCCTCTGATATTGGGGTGTAGATACGTCTTCTTGGGGAATCCCGAGAGACCTGTGATCATGACGACAGTGCAGACCAGGTCACAGTCAAAGGAGGAAGAAGGTGAACCTATAAATGCTCATCAAGAAGAGATGAGGAAGGCGCAGGCTGAGGATAGGACACTCAAGCCATGTTTTAAAAAATTGCCCAAATGCCACACACCTCCAAGCAAGGGATATTATTATATGAGGAACAAAGTATTATACAGGAAGACAGGAACTAGATCCACTGGCCAAGGACAGTTGGTTCTTTCCAAGGCATATAGGGCAAATTTAATAAGGAGCTTACATGTTTAAAAAGATAGTGACCATGAGAAAATAGGTACCATCTGCCAAAAGGTTGCTCGAAAATACTATTGGCCCGACGTAAATGTCGATATTGAGAACTTTGTAGAAGCATGTGGCGTATTTCATGAGGGAACACCCACAAAGGGGAAAAATGTGCAGGACCTAGAAACGCCACGGGGCAAACTTAGGCCTGAAAGGAAAAATAATTATAATAAAGTAGACAAAGTGGAATGGGAGCCCCCTTTTCACACCCAGTCTTCACTTGAATGTATTAACATGGCCACTATGCGACGAGTACAAAGAGTAATTTTACCCCAGAATAAGCTGACAATCCCTCGGTCAGCATTATATAAACTGGAAGAAACTAAAAGAGAGCGAAGATCTCTCACAAATAATCTAAAGTGGGGAGACAAACCCAAGAAAAAAATTGGTAGTGGTCGATTTGTGAGTGATGATTCTAGGAAGAAAAGTCATCACTACAGTGCTTCTAATGGAAAGGACCCGACGGGTGCCATGAAAAATAAGTATGAAAATTTAAAAGTCCATATGTAAAAATTGTTAAGGACCTGGACAGATGAGAAAGCAGAAGAGACTGTTACCTCATCATATCAATATGTGAACGAGCTGACCACTCGTCTGAAAGCTGGATGGAAACTGGCAAATGATAATTTGAGACAAGCCAGGAAGAAACATGCAGCTTATTTTAATAGGAAAGCAAAGGACAGAGAATTAGCTGTGGGAGAGAAAGTGCTTCTTCTACTACCCGGCAGCCAGAATAAGTTGCAAATTGGATGGCAAGGTCCATATACGGTTCTAGAGAAGGTGTCTAGAACAAACTATAAAATTGACAAAAAGGGGAAGGAGAAAATATATCATGTGAACCTTTTAAAGAAGTATCTGGACAGACCAATCCAGTAAGGCACCCCCTTACTGACCCTGGCTATCGCAACTGAAATGAAAAAGGAACCACTCACCTCACATGAATACCCATTACACCCCTGTGAGACAGCCGCACAGGTAAAAGTCAGTAAGCACCTGACTAAAAATCAGAGGGAGAGAGTTCAACAGGTTCTGGAGGAACATACGGATGTATTAACAGATAAACCAGGACATACTAATTTGCTACAGTATGATATGAAGCTGGTAGACTCAACACCAATCTGTATGAGAGCCTATTCTGTTCCGTTCGCTAAGGAGAAGGCATTGAAAGAGGAGATAGATTATTTGTTGAAAGAAGGGATTATTTATCACAGTGAATCTTCTTTTAGCTCCAGTGTATTTTTGTTGAGGAAACCGTCTGGGGAACATAGACTGTGCATAGATTACAGGAAACTGAATGCTGTCACAGAAGGTCAGGTGGATCCATTACCGGACACAAAACAGTTATTTGCCAGATTGAACAAGGCAAAATACTTTTCGAAGGTGGATCTTAGCAAAGGCTATTACCAGATTCCAGTGAAGCCTGAAGTTAGACCTTATTTAGCTTTTAGCACCTCGGAAGGACATTATGAATTCAACATGCTACCATTCGGATTGAAAAATGCTCCGAGTGTATTTTCTAGGATGATGCGCAAATTGTTGGATCCCTTGAATAATCCATGTATCACAAATTTCATGGATGATATTCTCATCGCCACAGAAACATTTGACGAACACATTAACTCTCTGAATATGTTATTTGATAGGCTCAGAGAAGCGAACTAAACTGCTAGACCAACAAAATGTTGTATTGGATGCAAAGAGTTGGAATTCTTGGGACATACTGTATATCAGGGTAACATGACCCCTGACCCCAAGAACTTGGAAAAACTGCAGAGAGCACCTCGACCGCAAACAAAAAAAGACATGCGATCATTCGTGTAGTTATGTGGGTTTTACCAAAAATATATCAAAAATTTTAACTCTATATGTGTTCCTCTGACTGATCTGACTCGCAAGGGAAATCCAGATAAAATTGTTTGGTCAGCGCAATGTGAATTGGCATTTCAAGAGTTAAAGGAAAAACTCACCAGCAAGCCTATTCTCAAATTGCCTGATTTGACTCAGGACTTTGTGGTGAGAACAGACGCAAGCAATGTAGGCCTGGGGGCTACTCTGTTGCAAAGGTCCTCTTCACCCAATGGGGAACTGAACCCAGTCGCTTATGCAAGCTGCAAGTTGAACAAAGCGGAACAAGGATATTCCACAAGCGAAAAAGAGTGTTTAGCGTTAATCTGGGCAATAAAAAAGTTCCAAATCTATCTGTATGGTAGGACTTTTGTGGTCCAGACAGATCACCAGCCTCTCGTGTTCTTATCTCAGGCCAAGCATGAAAATGCAAGATTGTTAAGATGGTCTTTATTGTTGCAACCATATCAGTTTAATATTGAATATATCCCGTGATCACAGAATGTCGGTGCAGATTTCCTCAGTAGGCACCCCTGTGATCAAATTTAGAGTAGTTGGCAGGCGTGAGGAGTTAATTTTATCTATGTGTATCACTGGTTTTGGAACTTGCATTAGTGCATGTTCTCAGGTGGGGAGATGTATGGTGAAATTACAGTGATGCAACGTTAAAATTCCTCCATTTATAAAGATAACAGGTAAAATAACATGTAGGGATAAAAATATAGGTAAGATATGCCGCTGCTTCTTCACCTACGCCAGCGTTTTCTAGGGTCATTGAAAACTAACTAGTTAGAACATGCAGACTAACGGCCTATCCTTTTAGACGGGGTGGAAACGGAGATAAAAGGAAAAAAATGCGACGGTCTGAACACGTGTTTGAATCTAAAGTCTAGAAGACGCAATTTGTAGTTTTTAAAGACAAAAAATACGCCACTAGTTGACACAATGTAAGGAATTGGACGAAAAACGACCTTAGCTCTTGTCAGAAACAGACGTATCTTGGACGTTCTACGGTAATTAGTCGTTTTAGTTTGAATATAGCGGCAAACGCCGTGAACGAAGGTACAAAAACAAATTTCAAAACTAACCTTGAAAAAAGTATGTTTTTCTTAATAATAAGTTTAGGAGAATAAAAACTAGCTAGTTTGATAGCCCATCTTTACATGAGAAATAATATACTTTTAATTACACAGACGGACAGATAACACGGAAGATATTGATGAAAGACTGTATTGTTCAATACAGATTAGCCTACAGTTATTTGTGCATACTTCTCACAAAAATTCACTTTTGACGCGTCCTTGAGCCTAACGCAGAAAAACAAACTGCATGTGGACAAGGGGCAAAAAAGGAGGGTAGAAGCTAAAAATAACTTAGCATAGAAATCGTATAAGTAAGTGGGGAAAAAATTGTGTAGTTTTTTTGTAGTTTCGTCTAAAACCAAGTGTAATTTTGGGAAAAACCAAGTTCGGACGGACAGACCGACATAAATATATTACACACTAGACAGAAACTGGACCTAAATTGGACATTGTAGTTTAAATATTTGAACGGTAGAGGGGAAGTCCGCTGATTGGTCGAAAGCGTTCATATTATAGAAAAAAAATGTAGAGGCAAGTGCCATTTTGTTGAAGACTGTCCATATACACAGATCGTTAATGTAGAATTGTGACGTCCATGAATATTATATATTACCAGTGGGACGCCATAGTCTAGCCAGCAGCTCAGCTGAGTTTTGCTAGTACAACGTAACTGTGTTTTCAAATTTGAATTGTGGTAAGGGAAAAAGTATTAACCTTTTTTATTTAATATTTTTGAGTGATTGATACTACCATGTCATGAAAAATGATTACGACAAGTGAGTGCTTATTCTAGGTCCCCAGCGACAGTCCAGGGTCTAGAGGCAAACAAATAATATGGGAAAACATATCCAAGACTATAGAAGACCGATCTATATTTGAGATCAGTGGGAACATATCACCCACCTTATTGGATGGAAAAGGAGACTAATGAACATATTTCGGATGCAATGCAGTCATGGGAAACTGGTGCTATTTGATACCGCCTGGGTGAGATGTGCTGAGTCGGTCAGAGAGATCTGACCCGGTCTTTGTAATTTTTTTGTGCTTTGTTGTGTGTAAAAATGGTGAAGTAGGCAGTGTGTTGACACATGGCAAAAATTTTGGTTTCAGAGTTTCTGGTCTGGCACTGCGCTAGTGCCAGATGCTTTGAAGAGGTCCAAGAGTGGATGACTAAGAAGCCTACCATTTTACTCCAGCACCTGTGAGGAGTGGGCCACTTGAATTCTTTACTGCATCGTCACAGGCCAGATAAGTTGAAAACCTGGCCTGCTGTGGATTCATCAAATTTTTCCACAATAAAATAAATAAACAAAATCCTGGTGTATAAAAACTATACCTCAGTTCCATATTTCAAAGACAATGACTATTGTAAACAGAGATCGGGTATGATGACACTACCCCGACTAGACATCCAGTGCTAGTTTTCCAAAGACACTGTAGTTAGTGTTAATATTAACCAATGTAACAATATATCTATGTACACAATTTTCATTTTGATTATTCAATATATATGCACTTTTATTGATAAATACATATTGTTTCATACGTCCTGACCAGAAGAAAATTTGGTTCAGGACTAAATAAATTCCAAAAAAATTGTAAAATTTAAATTCTAAAGCCAGTGTTAGTTGATTTGATCATAGAGCTTATTATTATTAGACTTAGTGTTTACATGTGTGTGTCTGTGTATTTAATTACCTACACATCACATTGCATTACCCTAGACATTAAACGTAGCTAACATACATAATAGCAGAATAAGTCTTTTGAGGTCATAAGTGGTAGCAGAAAGGCATTCTGTAACTCACATAAACTGTTATCTTCAGGAGCCTTCACAGCTGACCTCATCCAGTACACTAGGTAACATAGCAACCACGCAATAACATCAAAAACCACTACAGTATCCCAGTCGCTTAGTAACCGAGGTTGGAAGGCTATTGCGGAGAAATCTTTACTGTTTATTACCGCCACTTCGTTAGGCTACACAATGAAACTATGATTCAAATAACCATTGGGAGAAGGGGAAATGGGGTAGAACGATACTGAAAGTGAAAACTTATAATGACTTTAGTGATACAGAATAAAGGATGGTAGAATTAATATTATTACAATATATCAAATCCTCCATAGTCTTCACAAAAACTTAGATGAATCTTAGAGATAGAGTGTATTAATATTATGGTTCAGAAAAAGAAAACCCAAAATGCATAGGAAAAAGACAAAAATGTTAACGACACTAAAGACTGACATAAAACTTATAAAGACAGATAGAGCTTAGTCTTCTGGTCAATAATATGTTTCTATATCAAAATTCGCTCAATAAATAACTAAGATATTGTAGAAAATTATATATGTTAGTACAGTGTGACAAACGGACGATCGTCCTTGCTTATTTTATTGGTAACATTTTGGGACGCAATTTTGAAAAAGAGGCATAGGAGTGATTCAATTTGATTGGTTAACACAAGGAGGAAGGGAGAGGCAGAATTGGTAGCCCAAAACTAAACATATTTTTGCATTGGCATAGCTAAGGCAGACTGACCAATGGACTACGAGACACATAGTATGTTTGGGGTTTTGTTTTTGAAAACTAAATTCAAAATTTGGTAGTCGCCTGATTTCATTGGTCAGCCCAAATTGATATTAGCAAAAGATTACAAGGCTCTTGGCCATTTGAATAGAAATTTTCTGTACTAAAGTACGATGAGAACAGAAGTGTTGATTGTAAAATAAATACTAATCTAACAGTCTGGACAGCGGCAGAGTAACTTAGGCCGTATTTGCCATTCATCGTTACTTGGTTTATATTTCATTGAATTCGTGGTAAGAATGATTTATTTATTTATATGCCTTATTAAAACTGCAAAAAGCTAGATACTGCTATTGGAAAAAGTGAAGGACATGCCGGGAGCAAAAATTCTTGAGTCCTCATTTGAATTGTGTTTGAATGTTGCATATGATGATTATTATTATTAGATCAGAATATGTTAGCACGCCTCCGTGTTCCATGAACACTCATCAACATGCCTAGAGCGTTTATAGTTAGAAAAAGGAGAGAAAATCATACAGAAGGAGATGTGTTTACTCCACGTTATTGTATTGAAGAAAACTATGTAAAATTACAGTGGCGTACCCGCCATATGGAACTGAGTTGTGGTCACAGTAAGGTGAAGTCATATGAATTAGGGGCTGGTGCACTTGTATGCACACGAGGCTGACCCCATCCCATCATGTATAAATAGTTAATGGGAGTCTAAATCAGATATGAAAAGGCCAGGGTGTCTTTTTATTGCAGGGTTTTATTTCCTGTTACCAGCCGGTGACAGGAAACCTGATGAATATATTTGAAGACAGAAAGTCTCCAGTGAAAGTTTATACTGTCAGCAGTTAGCCAGGAGTTTCTGTGAACTGACATATTCTAGGCAGAACAGTGTTGGGCGTGTGATTCTTCATAAAGAACATAAGGTGATGTGCCATTAGCTGGGCCATCTGACAGTTCATCGGAATAAAGTGTTTTTCCCCAAAATTGACTTTAAATATAGGGGCATGATGACAGTAAAAGCTCCTCATATAAATGACTTACACTATTATGTACTAAATAACAGTCTGTGAATACACCTACAGGAACAATATATTATTATTATTATTATCGGACAAAGAATCCAATTTTAGTTAATCATTTGTTGTAAAATATATTTTCCTCATTTTCAAAGACCGGTCCAAAAGAGATTGCAGGACAGGCAGATTAAAATTGTACAAAAAAAAGAATTAATATTTAAAAAAAACTTAAACCACAGACTTATTACTTTACTATTAGTGTGTTATAGTATGTTGTTTTGATGTACCATCATTTCATTGCTAGACACTAGCCACATCAAACACCACACACTAGAAATAAAATACAGCACCGTGTGAGATCTAGAGAGGTAGCGCTAGGTACCCTGAAACTCATCATTTTCATCAACTATTAGAATCAGGGTCTTACATAGCTTGACCTCACACGGTTGACACATACACAACAATCTTTCCTTCTTTATAACATCATAACCTCTCCAGCACATTAAACGTGCTACACCAACTCTCTGCTCTAGTAGACCTGACCCAACTCTCTGCTCTGGTAGACCTGACCCAACTCTCTGCTCTAGTAGACCCGACCCAACTCTCTGCTCTAGTAGACCTGACCCAACTCTCTGCTCTAGTAGACCTGACCCAACTCTCTGCTCTAGTAGACCCGACCCAACTCTCTGCTCTAGTAGACCCGACCCAACTCTCTGCTCTAGTAGACCTGACCCAAATCTCTGCTCTAGCATTCCTGACCCAACTCTCTGCTCTAGTAGACCTGACCCAACTCTCTGCTCTAGTAGACCTGACCCAACTCTCTGCTCTAGTAGACCTGACCCAACTCTCTGCTCTAGTAGACCTGACCCAACTCTCTGCTCTAGTAGACCTGACCCAACTCTCTGCTCTAGTAGACCTGACCCAACTATCTGCTCTAGTAGACCCGACCCAACTCTCCGCTCTAGTTGACACGGCCCAACTCTCTGCTCTAGTAGACCCGACCCAACTCTCTGCTCTAGTAGACCCGAACCAACTCTCTGCGCTAGTAGACCCGAACCAACACTCTGCTCTAGTAGACCCGACCCAACTCTCTGCTCTAGTAGACCCGACCCAACTCTCTGCTCTAGTAGACCTGACCCAACTCTCTGCTCTAGTAGACCCGACCCAACTCTCTGCTGTAGTAGACCTGACCCAAATCTCTGCTCTAGTAGAATTGACCCAAATCTCTGCTCTAGTATACCTGACCCAACTCTCTGCTCTAGTAGACCTGACCCAACTATCTGCTCTAGTAGACCCGACCCAACTCTCCGCTCTAGTTGACACGGCCCAACTCTCTGCTCTAGTAGACCCGACCCAACTCTCTGCTCTAGTAGACCCGAACCAACTCTCTGCGCTAGTAGACCCGACCCAACTCTCTGCTCTAGTAGACCCGACCCAACTCTCTGCTCTAGTAGACCCGACCCAACTCTCTGCTCTAGTAGACCTGACCCAACTCTCTGCTCTAGTAGACCCGACCCAACTCTCTGCTCTAGTAGACCCGACCCAAATCTCTGCTCTAGTAGACCTGACCCAAATCTCTGCTCTAGTATACCTGACCCAACTCTCTGCTCTAGTAGACCTGACCCAACTCTCTGCTCTAGTATACCTGACCCAACTCTCTGCTCTAGTATACCTGACCCAACTCTCTGCTCTAGTAGACCTGACCCAACTCTCTGCTCTAGTAGACCTGACCCAACTCTCTGCTCTAGTAGACCTGACCCAACTCTCTGCTCTGGTAGACCTGACCCAACTCTCTGCTCTAGTAGACCTGACCCAACTCTCTGCTCTAGTAGACCTGACCAACTCTCTGCTCTAGTTGACACGACCCAACTCTCTGAATACAAAAAAGCTAAATTTAGGAAACATGTGTCTGATAGTTTTTTTTTCTGATGATCAGATTACCTCCTGTCTTAATGCAGAGCTATAGTTTTGCATTTACTTTTTTACAAATATCTCTAAGTAGAATTTATATGGTACCTGGATGCAACAATTTTTTTGGCCAGCAAACTTTATAAACTAAATGTCATTCACTCATCTAAATCTTTTTATTCCACATGGAACATAGAAATGCATCCGTCGCTCACTACCCATTTCTGTTTTGTGCCATCTTTTTCAACTCTGTCCATGACAGATCCGTTGTTTAAGCCATCTCTTCCACTGGACAGATCCGTTGTTTAAGCCATCTCTTCCACTGGACAGATCCGTTGTTTAAGCCATCTCTTCCACTGGACAGATCCTTTGTTTAAGCCGTCTCTTCCACTGTTCTTTTCCAATTTCACTTTGGCTCCCCACTTTTCGTTTCCCTTGTAGGTTCCAGTTGACGGTATATCTGGTTATAAGTGAGTGTGTCCTATGAGTATGTCGTGTCCAGCTCTACTTTCTCTCTGATCTCCTACGGTATACGCTGCTGTCTTGCTCTGTTGCACAAGTCTGTGGTTTTATTTTAATCCTTTACCATTTGATATGACGATGTAGTGGAGGTGTGACAGGTTTGTTTGGAGAGTAATTGTTAAGGGATGAAGAATTTGCCCGAATTCTGAACTCGTTCTAGGGTTACTTTTGTCAATAAAGATATGAGAATTTATGAACTTGACTTTGTTTTCCTTACTTTCAGATTTGGTTTACATTGTTGGATAGTATGGTACCCACTCTTCGTGTCTAAATATTTCTCCTTTCTAAACACTCAAATAATGACTAACGTTGTCAAATGCTGGAATGAACTGGTATCAACTGAAGAATCATCTTGGCTTAGACGATTTGCGAAATTTTTAATAAACAACACGTACGTATTCTCAACATCACGATACAAGAATGGTATGTAAGCTCCACATCAATTCCACAGTCTTGCTTTCTATAAGTTCGACTTTCTTCAACTATATCATGTCTTCTCATAAAACAGCGTGTCAATAATGTGCATATATTTCCAATGTTCCAAATTTGCTTTATTCAAATTCTCAATATACTTCTATATATTTTCATTTATTCTTTTCCATTATCATCGGGGAAATGGCGTCCCGACACAGCAAATGTTCACATATTTTAATCCATTATCGGGGTATTTAGCGTCCCGAAGACAGAACCAATTTTATTTCTCCTTAATATCTTTCTTTTATATTCTTCCGTTATCGTGGGATTTAGCGTCCCGACATAAAGTTTACTTTCATCTATTTCTTTGAGCACATTTCCATTCATCTGGGAATTATCATCCCGCAATAAATATTCATTTTGAATTTTGGCAACTTATTCTTCCTATAGTTTGAAGCACATTTTGCTTACCACATTCTCTGATATATCCATTGAATAAATACTTCATTGGCTGACATACAAGCCATAAGAACGAACACATCCAGACGCTATGGCGTCACACATCCAACTCACTTTTTTACGTCATCCCCTAGCTACTCATCTCATAGTAACTGCATTTTTATCTCTCTTGCATACAGTTGAAGTACAACATGGTGTGACAAAAACTCGGTGTTAATAATAATTTGTCGCGATTGAAATCACACCATAAAGTAGCCTCAACAGTGATAAAAGGAAATTCTTCTTCTTCTTGCGATCGCATCTTTAATGTTTACACCGTCAGATGAGTTCTCATGATGAACTCGACCGTTGTCTGGAGTTCCTCTTTAGCTCCATACAGCTTTGAGTTTAGTGTTGAGTCATTGGGCCATTATATCTTTCTTAACTGGCCGTACAGAGGACAATCCTGTAGAACATGCTCAGCAGTTTGTTCGTTTAATCCACATGTGCACAGTGGTGAAGCAGACAATCGTAGCTTGTACATGTGTTTATTCAGTTTGTTATGCCCTGTCCTGAGGCGAAAAATGGTGATCTGTCCCTGCCGGTCAAGAGTGTGGTTGTCGTCGTTGGGTTGATTCTGTTCTCTTCTGATAGTCTGGATAGCTCTCTTTTTCTCAAAGTATGTGATTTCATTATCTTCTTGTTCACATTCTCCTCCCTTTTTAGCAAGCCTTTTCATTTCCGGGTACACCACAATGGAATAGTACCCACTGAAGTATGGTTCGCTTTTTGGCAGCTACCTTGCTTAGTTCATTTCTCAGATGCGGGAGTTTACCACTCTTGAGAGCTTGCAGTACAGACAGTGCATCTGTGAGGATGACTACCTGCTGGCAGTCAGAGTTGGTGTTATAAATCATATTTGCAGCTTGCTCTAGAGCTTGAACCTCAGCTGTATAGTTGGAACAAAATTTACCAGTGGAAATATGCCTAGTCTCATTGTGGCTGTCAGGATATGAGATAAAGATACCGGCGCCTCCATTCTTAACAGCATTTGTTGCTGATCCATCTGTGTAGGCATGTATCCATGATTGTTCGGGATAGCTTTCTTGGATCATACTCAATGTAGCAGTTCGTTTTTGCAGATCATTATATTCATATCCAATTGTGAGACCACTGATTGATGTATTAATCTGGAGGGTACTGCTGGTCTGTTCCCATGGTACAGGGTATAGGGTGGGCTTCAGCGATGTTGTCTTCATGGATAGGTTTTCTTGATGCTGTCTTTTAAGTCTTTTTCCCCGATGGACAAAGCTGCTACGTTTTAGACGTCCCAATGCCAGATCATCTAGTCTTGCCTTCATTGGGTGCGGTGGCATACTGTTGTACTTTTCCATCTGGATCATGGTTTTGGTGTCTCTTCTATAGGAAAATGTCTGTAGTCTAGCAGCTTTCTGCATCTCTGATATTGGCGTAGTTTTCATGGCTCCTATAATGAGCCTGATGGCTTGATTTTGCACCTTGTCCAATGACTGCAGATGTGTGTTAGCAGCTGATGACCATGCTGTTGAGCCTGAACTCTAAGTGTGGTCTTATTACTCCATTAAAAATCTTCTTTAAAGTTCGTTCATTTGCTCCCCATTTGGTACCTGCTAGTTTTCTGAGTATGCCTAGTCGTCTTCTGGCCTTTCCTTCTGCATTTTCAATATGCTTATTCCATGTAAGCTTTTGGTCAAATGTCACCCCAAGATAGGTGGGGGAGCTTTCTTCCTTGATCATGGTTGTCCCTAGGTGTATGTTAGCTGCTTTGTCCTTGGGGGAGAGGGAGCAGCGTTGTGGAGGTTTTATCTGTGTTTATTGTGATAAGCCATTTCTCTGCCCATGACATTAGCCTGTCTACTGCCCGCTGCATTCTATAATTCTATATACTCGTAGTATGCCACTGTGGTGGATTTGATGTTATGAATTTTTGTAGGTATTATTATATTTGTATTAATTGAGATTAGCTATGAAGGTCCCTGAATTTACCCAATAGTATTGTGAACTTTTCAGGGTACCTTTCAGTTACCACCCCTTTTATCTCACTCAAAATGTATTTATTATTATATTAAATGACTTCGTTTAGTGTCTAGGGTTATGAATGTAGAGTGTAATGTACAATAATCCACAAACATACAAACAAATAGTTATTATTCACAACAGCATACAGTATGTCGTAGATTTTCGATAGGAGAATTAAGACTAGGTTTGGTCCCTTCTGAATAGGATTGAATAGGTGATAGACTCAGTGAGAGTTAGTGAAAGGTAATAGAATTTCCACACACGTGAGATGATAGATTTTGATATAGTGGCTGTCTCTGAAAGCGAAAAGAATTCTTCTCTCTCTCACCTATCTTCTACAACAGTTGTTACAGCGTCAGACAGACTACACCAATATACATATTACGTATATTTCTATCACTCACAGGCACGCACATACACGTGACGACAGGTAAACACACCGACGTGGGAAAACTATAACAATGATAATATATATATATATATATATATCTAGAACGAGCTGACCAAACACGATTATTAAGTTCAAGAGCGATTTTTAATATCAGGAAAAATCGGCTCACAACATCAAAGAAAGTACATCAAGGAAAATACATATACACATAGTCATAAAAATTCAAGGAAATGTTGCAAGGATGATAGCCCCGTTATAGTGTTACTCTAGGTTTAGCCCGGCCCCGTTAAGAGAACAGATGATGGCGCCCGAGTCACAGATACATAGGGTTCGAGTCTAAGAGTTTTCTTTGTTTTATCTCGTAATTATATGCACAGAGTTTGAAAAAAATCTGATTTAACCTAAGACAAAAACACAAGAACTCTAGCCTTAGCAACAAATTATGCAGATTGAAAAAAAAAATTAGGACAGCAACAGGGTGTCAAAGATATAATAGTGAAAATATCACTCAAACCAGCGTACACTCATTCATTCCGCCATGGCCTCTCATACCTGTACTCACGACTTTGCTCGCTGCCTCTTGGAACACACTGATTTTAGATTTTCACACAGACTCAAAAAATGCAGTCTTCTGCCAAGAAGTCCCCAGTTCCAAAAGACGTATTTAACTCGGAGTCTCCGGGAACGACTACTTGGGTGTGCAAATTTGTTCAAATGTCTGATTAAGTCACCTAACAATTATTCCAGGCGCGGGAGTTAGCAGAGCACAGTGTCAATAGCGTAGGTTTCTAGAAATGATGAATGTCAGGTCGGTGCCTTCCCTCAGTATAGGATTCACTTTAGTCACACCACAGATTTGTCCACAAAAAATATATATATATATCTAGTCGGGAAATGTTAGTTAATACTAGAAGTATTTCGCGCCACCAGGCAGAAAGATTACGTAGAGTTTTTTTCTAGAAGAAATTAAGATCTGGCTCCAAGGTCCAGTATTTATCATTACAGTCTTTGAAAACCCGTTTTTTGGGATAAAGTATTTCTGGCTAACTCGGGTTGCACATGCACTGTCAGACCAGTGGTACTTAAGAAACCCACGTGGTTCAAAATAAGGACTGTCTATTTCTTCACAAGTATGGAAACTACTACTAGGTGCTGGTAAAGTTAGGGTCACCCCAAAACTTTCACTGTGTGGAGGAAAAATAACACATATAATATAATAAACAGAATATGTACTGGTTATAACTTACATTTAAACTTGCAAGCAGAGAGCTTTGCTTATCATTTAAACTTCCCGTGACGTAAGTTATATTTAAAAATCAGCAATCCTCATGAATTAGGAACACGTGCGTATTCCGTCACCATTCATGAGGCTCGATTCTAGAGTTTATACGTTAGTTTAGAAAAATACACTCGACTGAGTATTAGCGGTTAAATTAAATTCATAAATAGCTACAATTGCCGTTATAAGCTAGAAATTTTAATTTTATTCTGCTTTCCACTGAATGCTTCCCTAGAAAATATAATAGCCTACCACTTTATTTCTCTTCTGCGCTAAAGAAATAGATTAAAATGAATTAAGCGATTTAACACTTTAACACTCACAAAATCTATATATCTATCATATTAATTACCTCAACCACAGAATTACAGGTAGTCGCACAACTTAAGAATAAAAATGCTGAAAATATTTCTGGAAGTCTAGAAGTTCGACAAATTGCCGAAACAAACTGAGATCTTCGCTAACAGCTATTCTGTTTACGAGCAACCTATCTACTGTGAGTCTATGAGCGAGAATGAAATTAAAGTTTCAAACTTGGCCAATATCTTTAAAATCGGACACAGGATCCTAATCTTATTTCGCCAAGCGAAATAGTCTCCCCTGTCCGTATAACACCTTCGTCCGCTTATCGCGTGACGTAACAGCCATCAGTGGCCGAGGGCTTGCATGAGTTGCAAATCTCAGACCACCGTCTGCAGTGCGGAGTGGATTTTCACGCTAAGCCGGGTTTTCCCCTGACGAAAAACCTCATGCGTTTACTGAAATGCAGACTCTCTGTCTACTTTCCATGTCCCTCGGGTGAATTTTCAGCTCGCGCCCCAGGCCAGAGACCCTCAGACGAATGTCTAGCGAATGCTGTAAATTCACGCCTATCGTCCGACCAGCGCGACTGACATGTACGCAATACCACCCAGGTGCGATTCTCAGTTTTAGAGAAAGGAAAACAGGTAAAGTTTGCGAATTATATGAAAATAATATTCGCAAAACGAATGGATGAAAAATATACAGGAAAAATGAAATACAGAGATAATAAAAGAGAGAAATCGGGTGAAAGAATAGGAAGAAGATGTAGGAAATTAAATGAATATAAACCCTACGTGACAGAGCCTCCCCCCTTTAAGATATGGAAGCACTCCATGTCTACGTTATGGAGTTTAATTTCCTATAACCGTAGCTTCGGGGTGTCTGTCTTCTTCCCTCTCCTCTTCCCCCTCCATCTCTGTCCAATTCCTACTCAAGTCCACTCCTCAAAGTTTCCTTCCCCTGGAATGTCTCATATGCGCGCTTGAAAGAGCGTCGCCGCTTCTGACATTTTTGAAAGATTTCCTGTGATAGCGGTGGAATATCCCTGCCACTATCGTCATCTTCGTCAGTTTTGGCGATCGTCAGGAGATGGTCGGAGGTTGGCACTGGTTTTTCCAAGTATCTCTTTAAGAGATTTAAATGGAAAACCTTCTCCTTTCCTTCAATAGAGATCTGGTAGTTAGCCTTAGAAATCTTTTTCAGGACGGTAAACGGCCCTTGCCATCCGATCTTCAGTTGGTTGTTCTCGGTAGGGAGCAACACCAAAACTTTCTCTCCTGCTTCCAGTTCTCTCTCTTCCGCGACTTTCCTGTATCGGTTAGCGTGCTTGGTGCGTGCTCGCTTAAAGTTAGTCGTTGCTAGGTCCCACCCTAGTTTCAACCGTTCCTTTAAAACCGACACATATTTACTGGCTGAGACAACTGTCTCATCAGCCTTCTCGTCTGTCAGAGACTGAAGTAAGGCTTCAAGCGGGCCCTTAATGGGTCTGCCGAATAAGAGTGTAGCTGGCGGAAATCCTGTGGAAGTATGAGGAGATTCTCTGTAGCCAAATAATGCTGCAGGAATACAGAGATCCCAATCTTCAGGTTTCACTTGTGCCAGCTTACTTAGCATCATGGTGAGGTTTCCATTAGCACGTTCCACGAGCCCATTTCCGGCCGGAGTATATGGCTTAGTGTGGATGTGCTGGGTCCTCAAGATCTTAACGATCTCATCCATCAACAGGTTTCGGTATGGAGATCCATTATCCGTCAACACTTGCTGAGGGAATCCCAACCGAGTGAAAATCTGCACGAGGGCTTCTGCGACATGCTTGGCATCTGCGCATGTTAGCGGGATAGCTTCTGCCCATAAAGTGCATGTATCGACTAAGGTCAGGATGAACCTGTTCCTTCTTTTAGTCCTTTCGAAAGGCCCTAAAATGTCGATCACAACCCGTTCGAATGGTGTTCCCATTATTGGCATTTCACCCATGTGGACTGGGGGTGCCCGTTGCTTGGGTGGTACACGTTGGCACTGGGCACAGGATTTGACATATCTGATAATATCAGTATTTACTCCTGGCCACCAATAATGAGTGGTTATACGTTGGTTTGTGGCGTTCTGTCCCATATGTCCGCTAAAGGGAAGAGAGTGCCCCATTTCTAGGATTTGGCTTCTGTACTGTTTCGGTACTAGGAGCTGGTTGTAACCTTGGTCAGGCTTGCCCGTTCTCCGATAAAGTACGCCATCCTCAGAAAAAAATGTCCCCGTGCTGTTTTGGTTCCTTAGCCATGGGCAGTTTCCTAAAGCAGGGTGCCAAGGTAGGGTCCTTGTATTGCGCTTCTTTAAGTTCCCTAGGTAACAAATTAGGCGCAGGCTCCCGTTCCTTCTTGGTTTGCCCTCTTATAGTTACTGCTGCCACAATCGGCTCTTCCGGTTTCCCAATACACACGTATCTCCCGCCAAGTATGACTGGGTAGATGGGATCATCCATAACAGCTGCTTTGATCACGCCTCTGACAAAGTCAGAGTGTATCTCCACCAATGCGATGGGAAGCGCTGTAGGTGCATCACTCTTACGAACTCCACAAAGTTTGACGGTCTCTCCTGTCTCTTGACCGGGTTTAACCAGCTTTCTGGCAACAATGCAATCATAAGAAAGCCCCGTGTCAAATAAGCAAGAAGTTTGAGAACCGTTCAAAGTAACAATACCTCGCGTTGAGGGTCTATCCCCAACAGGTTGGGAATCACTGTCAATAATTCCGCCTTGCGAGACTGTCAATAAGCATCCGATGCGTTTTGGCTCGGTGTGCTCGGTCTGATCATATGTCCCGTGCTCAGGGGTTCTCCCTTTGCCACCTTGTCCTTTCTGGCTACGCTGCCATGTAGGGCGGTCGGGTTGATCAGACTGTTTGGGGTGGTTGGGGTACTTGTTCTTGTAGAACTTGGATTTTTCAGGAGGGGGGTTTTGAGGTCCAGTTTCTCTGTGGTTGTTTTGGTTAGAAGCCTGAGAAGATTGCTCTAGGTTATTTTTTCGAAAATGCTCCTCTGTCGGTTTCCGCTTTGTGGCCGGTAGTTCAGCCAGCGCATTGTGATAACGCTCAGACTTTTCCAAAATGTCTTCAAGCTTTTCTGCCCCCTGCTCAGCGAGAAATCTCCGGGTATCAGCAGACAAAGTGTTCTTTATTTGTTCAGTTAGAACAAGTTCCTCAAGACCTTCATAGGTAGAGGGGAGCTGCGAAAGCTCAAGGCACTTTGTTAGATATTGTTGCGTGATAAATTCTCGCAACATCGTTTTATCACAATATCTGTTTTATAACGCAAGGGCAACAACTGCTTGAAATTTATAGTCACTTTTCTCGGTAAGCATTTGTCTTCTCGCGTTGGTATCGAATGCAGTTAAGTTTGAGCTGTGGTCATTTTGCGCTGGACTGCGCATGACTTGTCTTGCTTTTTGGTCGATCGGTTTCCGCCCACCACTAGTGGAGTGAGCGATTTGGAATGGCGAAAGAGATGCCTCGTTGAAGAGGGGATCTCCGCTATTTTTTGTTCTGTCAGGGATGTGTAGTCCTCTTATGGATATTTCGTTTATTCGAGATGATACCTCTAGTGTTTCCCACATGTCGGGAGGCATAATATTTCTGTGTATTTCATGAAAGCAAGGTAAATTGACTTTTTCATTAACTCTATCGATTTTGGGTCGTGAGCGATTTCGATTCATAGCCTGTCTTCGAAAGTCGTCGTCACGAGATGTTTTCCTAGCTCACATGTCGCTGTATTGTGCTGCATCGGTTGATGCAGGTCCCAAGGACTATTACTTGCTACTTGGTTACCTGAACTAGGTTTGAAAAACCTTTATTATCTAGAGGATATTTTTGAGGACATTATTTATACTTCGGCAGACGTGTCTGTCTTGCTGAAGTCAGATTAAGGAGAGTGAACTGATCTCATACATCTGGTTATCTCCTGGCTGTTATAGAAAAGGATGGAGTTTTTCACCTGACTACATTTACAGCACTATGAAATATAACATGCATCTGACTCATCATTGTAATGCTGTCTACCGTCTATTGCTGTATTGAATGTTGCTGTGATAATGACTGTTTGATGTGCCTACACATTTGCGTAACCATTTTGTCACTGTGGCGTCCACAATAAATAATGAAGAAAAACGTCAACGGCTGTTTCAAGACTCATTGACTTTATACGTCGTGAGTTTACTGACGTCCTATGTGGATTGCCCTGTTATTGTTGTATGAACATTGTTTTGACTGAACACATCTACACACTACACAAAACCAGACATGCGGATACCATCCATCATCATATGGCATCACGCATCATTTGGTGGCCATAAGCTGGTTTGATCTGGTACCAGCAAACACGGGGTCCCTTACCCACTTCATTTTCAACAAGAATTCATCAGCATCCTTCAAGAAATCAACATTCTTCAATACAGTCAACATCTTCAAAATTTTCAAAGTACTCGGCGTTGCCCGGTAAAAGTCAAAATTTCAATTTTTTGACGGAAACAAGAATTTGACAGTACCCGGCGTTGTTACATGTTGCCGGATAACTCGGACTGCTGTTATCTTTTACGCAAGTCAAGCAAGTTGCTGCTGTCAAGGTTCCAGTGCTGTCGTTTTTTGTGAAGGTCAAGTGCCGGTTGAAACGGGTTGTTTTCTGAAGAAGTCCAAGTACCGATTTCCATCAACTTACTTTTGGATTAGAAGGTCAAGTGCCGAAACAACTCAACACACAGTATTTCAGAAGCTCTTGTACCATCGTGTTAACAGTGGAAGCAGTTCAGATGTGCCATCATCGTTGGAGCTTCGCTCTTTAGGACGTTGATTGACATCCGTTTTTCTGCTGTTCTACGATTGGAAGCCTATAAGTTAAGTGGCCTGTTTGTATGTAAACTGTGCCCTTATACTTCTGCTGAGTCTTCTGTGTATCATCTCATTCTATATGTTATATGTTTATATGTTATTCGTATATTTATATGTTTATATTTCAGCGGGTTCTCGGTTGGGTGGTGTCTCCGTTAGATTATGCCACGTCATAGAGGTCGTCTATTGTGAGCGTTTTCTGTAGGGTTTGCAAATTTCCGATACTGGAATTTGCTAAGCGACTTCTGTTGCTATTTATGTTAGCTGTGATGACATGTTTTAATATTGTTTTCGTTATTATTTCGCATTCTTTAGTTTTGTTTTGATTTGTTTGTATTTGTTAGCCTACTCTTGTCTATAATTTAGTTTCATACAACATTTTTGTTTATACACTGTGGTGTCATGTATTTTGTTTAATTCTAGCGCAGATATCGTCACATTTTTTGTGATATTTCATTAATTTCTGCTTTATTTTTAGTTGATTTCTGCGAACGTTTTTGTATTGTTGCTGATCTTTGTTATTGTTTACATTGTTATTGTTTGCATTGTTTACATTTTCAATGTTTACATTCTGCATGTGTTTACATAGTCATTGTTTACAGTTATAGTAATTAGTTAATGGGCTATGCTAATGCACTGTTACTACTACACTGATGATAAATGAATGATGAATAGTGTCGTGCACTATTGAATGAGAAGTGCACTTATGATCAAGAATTGATTGTTGATATTTCATATACAAGTTCTTTGATTGGAGACTTGTTTCCCACAGAGACTGGGATAATATAAGGTGATGTGAATATACAAGTGCTTAATTAAGACTTGTTACACTTAGGTTTGAAATAAATTAGTTAATTATTTCAGGTTTTGGACTCATATGTTACTCATCATGTCTACATTTGAGCACTTTATTGAGCAGGGTAAATTGCTTGGGAAGACTGGTGATAAGTTAGAAGAATTTGCAACTGCTCGATATGATAAAGCAATGGAAGCTGAACAAAAGAAACTGCAGATGGAAGCTGAACAAAAGAAACTGCAGATGCAGGTGGATGAAAAAAGATTCCAAATGGAAATGGAAAAACAAAAAAGGGAATCAGAAGCTGAGGAAAGAAAACTCCAGCTAGAAGCTGAAAGATTTCAAAAAGAGGCTGAAAATAAAAGACTTGAAAAAGAGGCTGAAAATAAAAGACTTGAGAATAAAAGACTTGAGAAAGAAGCTGAAAGACTTCAAATAGAGGCTCAGGCTGAGGAGAGAAGATTACAGAGAGAGTCTGATGAGAGGAAAGAGAAAGCAAAAATGGAACATGAAGAAAAGGTCTTAGCTTTAGAGTTGGAAAAATTGAAATTGATGAACATGAGTAATGGTAATGATTCAAACAAGGGTTCATCTTCTGGTAAGGCTAATAATGATACTTTTAAGATTAAGTTACCAACATTTAGTCCTTCCAGTGATGACATAATGTTCTATCTGGACAGATTTGAACAAGCATGTACAGCTCATAACATAGACAAAGCAAAATATGTTTATCAGTTATCAGGGATACTGACAGGTAAAGCTCTAAGTATATTAAATATGGTGGATGAACCTGACAAGAACAATTATGAGGTTGTCAGGGCCGCTCTGTTAAAGAAATATCAGCTTAACGAAGACGGCTATCGTCTACAATTTAAAAACATGTTACCTGAAAATGGAGTTGAATTCTCCGAGTTTATTGCAAGAATACGCATTACTTTCTCACGATGGGTTGAACTATCTAAGACGGAAAAAAACTTATGAAGGACTTATGGACTTAATACTTAGAGACAAAGTCATGTCGTCTGTCAATGAGTCTTTCCTTGCTTTCCTTCATGAACGTAAACCTAAAACAATAAAAGAAATGGAAGATTTCTGTTGCCAGTATGTAACTGCGCACCCACACATAACCATGGGTAACTCTAAGGTGAAAGAAGGTTTACCAGTTGCTTCGGCAGCTCCGTATGGTCAAAACTTTGCTCGTAGATCCCAACAAAATTTTTATAGAAAGAGCAGCGGTAATTTCTGTCAAAATCATGGAAATCAATTTCATGGTGATTCTTCTTCGAAGAATTGGAGACAACCTGATAGTACTCGTTACTATCATCCTAATAATTATAAGCATTTCAAAAGAGGATATGGTAATAGAGGTTATTCCTGCCGAAGACCTCAGAACCAAACAAATAGATGTTCGCATCAATGTGAACATGATAGTAATCGTGGAAACTGGAATTCGAACCAGGATAACAATTACAATAGAGACAATAATAACTGCAGAGATAATAATAACTCTGATAACTTCAGAGGTAATAATAGTCGGGGTAGATCTCAACACAAAAAAAAAGAGATATCAGCAGGCTAATGCTGTACAACAGGAAACTGAGGGAGCCTGTAATCATGTTGTTGATAGTAAAAACTTTGACGCTGACACTGGTTCTGCTTTTGACTTTGAGAGAGCAAACAAATGCCCCCAATGCAGTACTTTATTCGAACCGGGTACCATAACTACTTTGAGTTGTGGTCACCCACTTCCCGCTCTTCCTGCTGCTGTTGCGCATGACGGGAGGGGTTCTTTAATTCTACATAAGGGTCTTGTTAATGATACTCCGGTCTCACTACTTTTCGATTCCGGATGCACCACTATTGGTGTTAGACAATCGCTTGTAGATCCATCTTGTGCTACAGGAAGGGTTATTAAATGTGTCACATTTGGCGGCACTCTAGAAAAATATCCTACTGCTGTAATTCGCATTGCCACTCCTTTCTTTACTGGAGATGTGCATGCTTGTCTCTTACCTAATCCTATTGCGGACATTATTATTGGTCGTATTCACGGAGTTAGGGAGTGTACCCCACAGCAGATTGCTGCTTGGGAAGATAATAACATGCAAGCTACAAATGCAGTAGTTACAAGAGCACAAGCTCTACAAACACCCGAAACTTCACTGAATAGTGATAATGAAGTTGATAGCCAAGATAGTCACTTAGTAATCACTCGTGACTCTTTCATAAAATTGCAAGAAGAAGATCCTTCTTTAAAAAAATTCTTCGTTCTTGCGAAGAAAGGTGATCCGAATCAGGATACAAATAGAAAATCTTGGATTGCAATGAGAAACGGCGTACTTGTACGTATGGTACAAGATTCGACTACGTCGGCACATTCGCAAATTCTTGTTCCCAAGAGCATGAGAGTGCAAATATTACAACATGCTCATGACTCGCAATGTGCTGGACATATGGGTTTTGCCCGTACGAAGTCGAGAGTCCTTGCGGCTTTCTTTTGGCCTTTTGTCAATAAGGACATTCGTATTTACTGCCGATCATGCAAGGTATGTCAGGAGGTCAAATCTAGAGGACCACGACATGCTGCGCCTATCCAGGCTGCTGACATTCCTATTCGGCCGTTTCAGAAAATGGCCATAGATATTATTGGCCCTTTTAAGGTCAAGTCGGCCAGAGGACATCAGTTTATCCTTACATGTGTCGATATGTGCACACGTTGGCCAGAGGCTATTCCTCTTAAGAGCATATCTACTACAGATATCGCAGATGCTCTTTGGTTGATATTTTCTCGCTTGGGGTTCCCCAGAGAAATATTGTCAGACCATGGCACTCAACTCATATCTGACACTATGTCACAGGTAATGTCTACCTTACATATTGAACGATCTCTCAGTAGTATCTACCATCCTATGTCTAATGGGTTAGTTGAGCGTCTGAATAGAACGCTCAAGACTTTGCTTGGTAAGATAACTGAAGATCATCCTCAAGATTGGGACAGGGTTTTACCCGCGGCTCTCTTTGCCTATAGAGAAGTCCCTAATGAACACACAGGATTTTTTCTCCCTTCGAACTTGTCTTTGGCGCGCGTCCGCGTGGCCCTATGTCTTTATTACACGATCTCATCACTGCCGATGATATTAGCGATGAAACTCAATCCTCATATGAGTATGTCATTGCTCTTAGACAAAAGATCATTGAGGCATGTAAGCTAGCAACTGCTTCATCAGAAATTGCTAAAGAGAAGGCAAGGCAGTTTGCTAACAAGAATAGATGTCTACGACAACTTTGTCCAGGTGACAAAGCATTCGTCCTACTCCCCAGTAGGAAAATAGACTTCTTATTGCATGGAAAGGTCCGTATGCAATAGTCTCTCGGATTTCCGATGTTGACTATGTGGTCGATATTGATGGAAAGCATAAAACTTTCCACATAAACATGCTTTCGGAATTTCACGAACGTCCGGACTATTTGCTGCCTATTTTCCAGGCAACGGATGATGCTCCTGCACCTCACGGTCATTATTCATCCCTGTCTGTCATACAGGATGAGGAAGCTACCTTCTCTGATGTCAACCTTCCCCTTCCAGTGGTTCCATTACATTCCACGGAATCTTGGAAAAACGTTTCTGTTTCTCCTAATCTTTCTGGTGACGAACATCGACGAGACTTGTCGATGTTACAAACATTTCAGGATGTTCTCACTGACATTCCTGGACACACAGATGTCATAGAACATGACATAATTCTTACCGACAATAATCCAATTAGGGTTAGGCCGTATCCTATTCCTATACACTTTCAGTCGCAAGTGGAAAAGGAATTGGATGAAATGATTCAATTAAATATAATTGAACCATCGACTTCACCATATTCTTCTTCCATGGTTATTGTCCGGAAGAAGGATAAGAACATACGAATTTGCGTTGATTATCGCAAATTGAATCAGGTCACAAAGTTCGATGCTGAACCGATGCCTTTGTTAGAAGATCTACTGATTAGACTTTCTAATTCTAGATTCTTCACTAAACTTGACTTGTCTAAAGGTTATTGGCAAGTGCCTTTAGCAGAGCATGCCAAACCTCTTACTGCTTTTTCTACACCTAGGGGTCTATTTCAATGGAATGTTATGCCTTTTGGTCTCATGAACGCCCCTGCCACTTTCGTTCGCATGATGCGTCGAATTCTGTCACATCGTTCGGATGTCATCGCATACTTAGATGACATCTGTCTCTTCAGTGATACCTGGGAAGATCACTATTTAGGGTTATATGACTTACTGTCCACTCTACGTGAGAATAATTTGACAGCAAAACCTTCTAAAGCTTTTGTTGGTTTTGGTGAAATCTCTTTCCTGGGTCATCGTGTTGGTCATGGTCTCTTGAAGACAGAAGACCACAATACTTCCAAAATACTGAACATCTCTGTTCCTAAAACGAAGAAACAAGTTAGGAGTCTCTTAGGTTTAATTCAATTTTATGGGAGATTTATTCCAAATTTATCTTCGATCATGGCACCTCTCTCAACATTGTTGAAGAAAGGTTCGCCTAATCTGGTCCGTTGGTCTGGAGAATGCCAATCTTCACTAGACCAAATCAAGAATATATTTTCTTCTCCTCCCATCTTAAGATTACCTACTCTTGATAGGACTTTTGTTCTTCGAAGTGATGCTTCATCCACTGGGATTGGAGCAGCACTGATGCAAGAATATGCAAATACTCTGCATCCTGTTATGTACATTTCTAGAAAACTAAATGCGGCAGAGAGGAACTACTCGGTTTTAGACCGTGAGTTGTTAGCGATGGTTTGGTCAATTCTAAAGCTACAAAGATTCCTCCTGGGCGCACATTTCATTCTAGAGACTGATCAGAAAGCTCTTACAGCTATTCAGACTAAGAATTTGAAGAGTTCGAGGATCCACTCGATATGCTATAGCTCTTCAACCTTTTCACTTCACGGTACGAGCTATCCGTGGTGCGGATAATGTGATGGCTGACATTTTGTCTAGATGCCCACATGACTCCAACTAATACTTCTGTCCTATATTTCCATATATTACAGAGTCATAACACACCTATATTACTACAATAGATTAGCACATCTGTACTCACTTTATATGTACACACTATCGTGCTTTGTTGTCATCTTCTTCTGTTCGTTTTTTAAGATGATAGAGGAGGACTGAGTAGTTAATATAAGGGCCGTTAGTTTACTAAACAGCCACAATTATTAATAATGTATTGTACCTTATGAAGCATATTAGTTATTAATTAGCATTATATTGCTTGTACTTTCTCAGAATGTCATTGTTGAGCTGAGGACTTACCTTACTAGTATCAAGCATGACGAGTTCTAGATTGTGTACTTACCCTCGGAATGCCAGAGCATATGTCCTGGATCGTCATGTAGTTTAACTTTACTATGTACTTATGTCATTACATGTCAAAGAATGTACTATTTAAATTTTCCTATCAGATTTGTACATCCATTTTTAAAGACAATATTAGAGTATGCTGTTTAATGATTATTATGGTAACTTGCATACGTATATTGTGTTTACATGCTAACGTGATGTGTGTTGGTGACACCTCCCCGATGTGAATATTTTTTGAGACATATTTATTTTTCTGTTGAGGTATATCCTCACCAGACACTCTATATTTAGCCTCATGTTAGGCAATTTAATTAATTATCAGCGCATAATTCGTGCGTTTTGAGCCGCTTATCGCATGCTCTTTGATATTTAAAAAAAAAAAATATGTTCCACATTTTTTTTTTATCGGGAGGAGGTGGTGATATGTTGCGTGATAAATTCTCGCAACATCATTTTATTACAATATCTGTTTTATAACGCAAGGGCAACAACTGCTTGAAATTTATAGTCACTTTTCTCGGTAAGCATTTGTCTTCTCGCGTTGGTATCGAATGCAGTTAAGTTTGAGCTGTGGTCATTTTGCGCTGGACTGCGCATGACTTGTCTTGCTGCTTGGTCGATCGGTTTCCGCCCACCACTAGTGGAGTGAGCGATTTGGAATGGCGAAAGAGATGCCTCGTTGAAGAGGGGATCTCCGCTATTTTTTGTTCTGTCAGGGATGTGTAGTCCTCTTAATGGATATTTCGTTTATTCGAGATAATACCTCTAGTGTTTCCCACATGCCGGGAGGCGTGATATTTCTGTGTATTTCATGAAAGCAAGGTAAATTGACTTTTTCATTAACTCTATCGATTTTTGGTCGTGAACGATTTCGATTCATAGCCTGTCTTCGAAAGTCGTCGTCACGAGATGTTTTCCTAGCTCACATGTCGCTGTATTGTGTTGCATCGGTTGATGCAGGTCCCAAGGACTATTACTTGCTACTTGGTTACCTGAACTAGGTTTGAAAAACCTTTATTATCTAGAGGATATTTTTGAGGACATTATTTATACTTCGGCAGACGTGTCTGTCTTGCTGAAGTCAGATTAAGGAGAGTGAACTGATCTCATACATCTGGTTATCTCCTGGCTGTTATAGAAAAGGATGGAGTTTTTCACCTGACTACATTTACAGCACTATGAAATATAACATGCATCTGACTCATCATTGTAATGCTGTCTACCGTCTATTGCTGTATTGAATGTTGCTGTGATAATGACTGTTTGATGTGCCTACATATTCGCGTAACCATTTTGTCACTGTGGCGTCCACAATAAATAATGAAGAAAAACGTCAACGGCTGTTTCAAGAATCATTGACTTTATACGTCGTGAGTTTACTGACGTCCTATGTGGATTGCCCTGTTATTTTTGTATGAACATTGTTTGACTGAACACATCTGCACACTACACAAAACCAGACATGCGGATACCATATCCATCCACGCATCATATGGCCCTTAAGACGAGATCAACTGGTGAAAAGTTTCAGAATTTCTCTTTCCGGCTTTGCGAAACAGGGCAAAAACTTGCGAGCGTTCATTTCAAGGAGTAACGCTTTCTTCAACACATCGTAGTCGTCTTGTTGGCTACTTTCCAGCTTAGAATAAACATCATACGCAGAACCTTTTAGGGCCTGGGAAAGTTTCATATTCCAACGCGACCTCTCTAACCCGTACAGAGTTGCAATTTTCTCAAATTTTTCTAACCATGTGTCAATCTTCTCATTTGGACAAGGAAAAGATTCAAGAGTGAAAGACATAGCATTTAGTTGAAGAGATTGAGTGTTAGCAGGGTCAGTTAAGGAAGAATGAGGAGAAGACTCTCCATTGCTGGAGGTAGAGGCAGCCCCACGCCTTTGGAATTCCAGAGTTTTAATGGCTACCTCATGCTGTCTCTCTTTCTCTCTTTCTCATGCTGTCTCTCTTCTCTCTCCTTTCCTGCTGTCTCTCCTTCTCTCTTTCCTCATGCTGTCTCTGCTTCTCCTTCTCTCGTTCTCGTTCGCATCCTGCGAATTTCCATTTCTTCCTCAATCTTCTTCTGCTGTAATCGGTCTTCTGCTTCTTTCCTTTAGCTTCTTCTGCTTTCCTCTCCGCATCATATCTCTCAAGTTCGGCCCTGACAAAAGCTTTCGCTCCTTCTCCTTCCAGTCCCTCCTCTCTCGCTTCGTCCCTGAGAAGTTGTCTAAGCTTTGCCCTCTCGGCCATATTATGTCAGTGACTGAGACTAGTGGAGGAAGAAAATAGGAAAAAGAATAACCTGGTTCCTACCACTTACGAGAAAAAAAAAAACACCAAAAAAATTAAAAGATGATATATTTAACCCTGGGATACCTCCTCCAAAATAAAATCTAACTATCGCTGCTATTATCGGCAATAAAGCACTCAATGCAAAACACGACTACGCCAAATAAATGGTAGTTAAGATTACAACTGAAAAAATAAGTTGCTACAGTGGAAAAGCAAAAGAATATTGCAAAAATTAAAGAGAAAAATAATCCCTTAATTTTTAAAAATCCACTATAAGTTCGCCCCTGAAGTCAGATCGGGTAAGGGAGGGAATTAATCTGGACAAAAAGTCCGAAACACACTCCTTAACTTAGTTCAAACGCCGTTCTGCCTCAGTACCCAGTGAATGTTATACACTCACCACTTTACCAGCATTTAGTATTACAATCAGCAGTTAACATATATCCCGACAAAATCAACCTGTAACCAAAATGTATATTATTCAAAGATGCTGTGGAAAAAAAAAAAACTTATTAGTTTGTGTGGTCAGCACGCCCGTAAACAGATCGCTAGTCTAGGGGGTAATTATTTTTAAAAGATACACAGTCACAAGACATCACACTCTTACTCTATATCAGAATACAGAATCTTAAGTTCAAAATCCAGATAGACGAGTCCACGTTTGTCGTACTCGTCTTCCTATTCTAAGTTCAAAAATCCGACGGACGAGCCCAGCCCTCATTTGTCGTAGATTTTCGATAGGAGAATTAAGACTAGGTTTGGTCCCTTCTGAATAGGTTTGAATAGGTGATAGACTCAGTGAGAGTTAGTGAAAGGTAATAGAATTTCCACACACGTGAGATGATAGATTTTGATATAGTGGCTGTCTCTGAAAGCGAAAAGAATTCTTCTCTCTCTCACCTATCTTCTACAACAGTTGTTACAGCGTCAGACAGACTACACCAATATACATATTACGTATATTTCTATCACTCACAGGCACGCACATACACGTGACGACAGGTAAACACACCGACGTGGGAAAACTATAACAATGATATATATATTATCTAGAACGAGCTGACCAAACACGATTATTAAGTTCAAGAGCGATTTTAATATCAGGAAAAAATCGGCTCACAACATCAAAGAAAGTACATCAAGGAAAATACATATACACATAGTCATAAAAAATTCAAGGAAATGTTGCAAGGATGATAGCCCCGTTATAGTGTTAACTCTAGGTTTAGCCCGGCCCCGTTAAGAGAACAGATGATGGCGCCCGAGTCACAGATACATAGGGTTTGAGTCTAAGAGTTTTTCTTTGTTTTTATCTCGTAATTATATGCACAGAGTTTAAAAAAAAAAATCTGATTTAACCTAAGACAAAAACACAAGAACTCTAGCCTTAGCAACAAATTATGCAGATTGAAAAAAAAAATATAGGACAGCAACAGGGTGTCAAAGATATAATAGTGAAAATATCACTCAAACCAGCGTACACTCATTCATTCCGCCATGGCCTCTCATACCTGTACTCACGACTTTGCTCGCTGCCTCTTGGAACACACTGATTTTAGATTTTCACACAGACTCAAAAAAAAATGCAGTCTTCTGCCAAGAAGTCCCCAGTTCCAAAAGACGTATTTAACTCGGAGTCTCCGGGAACGACTACTTGGGTGTGCAAATTTGTTCAAATGTCTGATTAAGTCACCTAACAATTATTCCAGGCGCGGGAGTTAGCAGAGCACAGTGTCAATAGCGTAGGTTTCTAGAAATGATGAATGTCAGGTCGGTGCCTTCCCTCAGTATAGGATTCACTTTAGTCACACCACAGATTTGTCCACAAAAAAATATATATATATAGTCGGGAAATGTTAGTTAATACTAGAAGTGTTTCGCGCCACCAGGCAGAAAGATTACGTAGAGTTTTTTCTTGAAGAAATTAAGATCTGGCTCCAAGGTCCAGTATTTATCATTACAGTCTTTGAAAACCCGTTATTGGGATAAAGTATTTCTGGCTAACTCGGGTTGCACATGCACTGTCAGACCAGTGGTACTTAAGAAACCCACGTGGTTCAAAATAAGAACTGTCTATTTCTTCACAAGTATGGAAACTACTACTAGGTGCTGGTAAAGTTTGGGTCACCCCAAAACTTTCACTGTGTGGAGGAAAAATAACACATATAATATAATAAACAGAATATGTACTGGTTATAACTTACATTTAAACTTGCAAGCAGAGAGCTTTGCTTATCATTTAAACTTCCCGTGACGTAAGTTATATTTAAAAATCAGCAATTCTCATGAATTAGGAACACGTGCGTATTCCGTCACCATTCATGAGGCTCGATTCTAGAGTTTATACGTTAGTTTAGAAAAAATACACTCGACTGAGTATTAGCGGTTAAATTAAATTCATAAATAGCTACAATTGCCGTTATAAGCTAGAAATTTTAATTTTATTCTGCTTTCCACTGAATGCTTCCCTAGAAAATATAATAGCCTACCACTTTATTTCTCTTCTGCGCTAAAGAAATAGATTAAAATGAATTAAGCGATTAAACACTTTAACACTCACAAAATCTATATATCTATCATATTAATTACCTCAACCACAGAATTACAGGTAGTCGCACAACTTAAGAATAAAAATGCTGAAAATATTTCTGGAAGTCTAGAAGTTCGACAAATTGCCGAAACAAACTGAGATCTTCGCTAACAGCTATTCTGTTTACGAGCAACCTATCTACTGTGAGTCTATGAGCGAGAATGAAATTAAAGTTTCAAACTTGGCCAATATCTTTAAAATCGGACACAGGATCCTAATCTTATTTCGCCAAGCGAAATAGTCTCCCCTGTCCGTATAACACCTTCGTCCGCTTATCGCGTGACGTAACAGCCATCAGTGGCCGAGGGCTTGCATGAGTTGCAAATCTCAGACCACCGTCTGCAGTGCGGAGTGGATTTTCACGCTAAGCCGGGTTTTTCCTGACGAAAAACCTCATGCGTTTACTGAAATGCAGACTCTCTGTCTACTTTCCATGTCCCTCGGGTGAATTTTCACGCCCCAGGCCAGAGACCCTCAGCCGAATGTCTAGCGAATGCTGTAAATTCACGCCTATCGTCCGACCAGCGCGACTGACATGTACGCAATACCACCCAGGTGCGATTCTCAGTTTTAGAGAAAGGAAAACAGGTAAAGTTTGCGAATTATATGAAAATAATATTCGCAAAACGAAAGGATGAAAAATATACAGGAAAAATGAAATACAGAGATAATAAAAGAGAGAAATCGGGTGAAAGAATAGGAAGAAGATGTAGGAAATTAAATGAATATAAACCCTACGTGACACAGTACTACCACAATAACATACAAACGACACTTTAAAAGGCTATCTTATTTAAGACTGTGGTTGAATTTTGTGTAAATATGATTTTTACAATTTTATTATCCTGATTCTATTTTATTTGGAATCAGGATTGACAATTTAAAAGTGAAATCAAAATAATCATTTATATCAGTCAAATAGCACAATAGATCCTCTGTTCATACATAAAATATTTTTCTAATATACGTCTGTAGTGTTCTCCTACTTTAAGATAATACTGGTAGTACCACTAGGTTGTTGTTTGAAATCATACCCTTTTAGTAATGTTTGTTTCTATCTGTCACTTGTGGAACTATTAATTATTTGTCCCAGTTTTATTCACTGTCACTTTTTATATTTCTTCTTTAATTCTGTAGTTGAGCTCTCAGGTGCCGAACGAGAACTTATCTTGGCAGTAGAATACAGGTTGAACCTTTCCTCTGCTCGCTTGACAATCTGTTCCCTGTTTGATAGGCAATGGCCACTAGCATGGGCTCGCAGTAAACAGGCAGAGTCCTGAATCAATCAGTTTTCAAGCGTTTGGTACCACATTAACGTCAGTACCCAGGACCTCACAATTTGTTCAATGAAATACACAGAGACGATGACTGACACAGTTTCGATCTGTTTTGTTGTCCTGGCTGCCCAGAAATTGTATTTAAAAGCACAGCCTGATCTCATCTATCACTGGTGAAACTTTTTCTAGTAATGGGGGCCCCCCCCCCCCCCCCCAACGCTTATTCTGACAATATCGATTCAGTTAGCCAATCACTCTTAATTTTACAAGGGTAAACAGTCTTTCAAAAAATATCATTCAAACCTTTCTACGTTACTAGGCTATTTATGTTTATTCAAAGGTCAGCCAATAATATTTCGTCTCACTTCAAATGCCACCCAATCGGATTCACTGTACTATCTTAGCCTATCTGTCACCTACTTTTTCCCCCCAAAAATATGCGATCCAATCTAAGCAGATACGACTTGACCTGACAGTATCTCTGATCTCTATGTATGGTTTTATCAATAGTTGATTAGTTAAGGGACTATTTATATAACTTACACCATATTCTTGGTCAGCAAGTCTTCAGGTACACGAATCTACGATTTTTAAGGGTCTATGTGGTTTGGTTCAAAATTCTATCTTTTTTTCTATGTTAGTTGTTTATTTTTAAACTACCTCTCGTTCACTCTTTTTCCATGTAATATCAAGCGAAATACGAGAGCTTAGATCATTCATAATAAGAGCTTAACATGTTTACATGACCGTAGTGTCCACAATTCTAACTTTTTCATCGTATTTGGGGAAACCCCTAAGGCAAGGCTTGCCACTGTGCTACAGTTGGATTTTAGTTTAAAATCAATGCGAAACGAATTAGCATTTCATCTATCCTTGCCCCTCCTCGTTCCACAATGCATTTTAGGCAAATATTTTCTTAGAACTAGGAAAAGTGGTTGTTTATGTCAAGGACGAATTTGAAAAATTGGGTACCGTTTTGTTCTGCTATTCGTTAGCAAATAATAATCTGAAGGCGTAGGCGACACCAACCGTTCTAGCAGAAAATTCTTTTGTACTTTCTTATCTTTGCCTTTATGCCCTATACTGTTATATATTAATTTATATATTGTATTTAGAAATCACTACAGCCACACACTTCTTACTCCTAGCTTGGGACCAGATGTGACGATCCTTTAAATGCAAGCAAAGCTGGAGAAACTGGAGCTCATGACTTCAACTCAACACGTTTCGGAATGGCAGAAAAGCGACAGGAAAAGCCTAGTGTTGATAATACCAAGGAGTCTTCATCTAGGTTTTGGCTGCTAAAGAGCGAGAAGCTCAGCAGCCCTAGTTAAACAACAACAACAACAATAATAATGTCCGGATATTTTGGTTTGGTAGCTCACCTTTTGTTCAGTCGCATTAAAAAATAAATAAATATATGTTACTCTTTTGTACATTTCTGGTTTGCTACGTAACAAGTAATGTATATCCCCCTCTAGTATGTTTGGAAACATGTATATACCCTCCAAAACAAGGCGGGAAGATAATTATGTTGTGTTTGTCTACTGCTTGTCCTGGCGGCGGCACTAAGTCTACTGTGGTCATTTCATTTCTTTCTATTTTCCTTTAGAAGTAAATCAACAACTTTTAAAGTCTATGATGTAAAGAAAGGTAAAGGATCCCGTTACACGCCCATTGAGGCATATTGGGAATATAGTGTTAGGCACATATTTTATTGACCATCGGCACACAAGTTGTGATGTGGTCAGCATCACGCCGGCCGTCTTAACCTTCCCAGATTTGTTCTGGTACCAAATTCATGAGGCTGAGTCGACCCCGGAGCCGTTTGCCGGCCCACCTCAACTGGGGATCGAACCATGGACCACAGACCTAAGAAGCCAGTGAACTAACTACTGCGCTACCGCGGCTTTAGGATGTGCAATGGTGCTTTCTGTCTAAATATATAGGAAGTAGGTAGGTAAAGGTAGTCACATAGCAGATACTGCCGTACGGGGTGAAGTGTTAGAGACTTCACCATACTAGGTCCAGCATTGAGAGGTGGGGTGACCAGTTACCTTCCTCGCTGCCTTCTCCTTCCATATCTCAAAGTCAGATACCCATTTACGGCTGTGTGTCGTGAGTGTGTTGGTTTTAGAAATATTTGTCGAGTTTGACAATTTGCGTGAAATCGACAATGTGAGTGAACTGTCAGAAAGAATTACAGCAAAAACACAGATAATATGTGAAAATAGGGTGAACTTATGACAACGTGGAGAAGATCAATTAAAGCTATCTCTCTTTCCAAGCCACAACACACTTATATTGTCTTAAGAAACACCAGCTCTCTCTTCTTTCTCACAAACAGATAGAGAATATAGTAAGAGCTAAAGATGTATGGATGTAGGTCTTGAACAGCGCATTAACAAAAGAGTAACATTTATTAAAACTCTTGGAAAAGTAGAAAATATAGGACAATAAAGTATATCAGCACAACACGTAAGTAATAGGAGCCGCGGTAGCATAGTGGTTAGTGCACTGGCTTCCTAGCTCATTGGTCTATGGTTCGATCCCCAGATGAGGTGGGATTTTTTAGGCCACAAACGGCTCCTGGCTCGACCCAGCCCCAAATGGGTACCAGAGCAACTCTGGGAAGGTTAAGGCGGCCGGCGTGATGCTGACCACATCACCCATAGTGTGCCGACGGTCAAGATAATATGGGCCTAACACCATATTCGCAATATGCCTCAATGGGCGTGTAACAGGATCCTTTACCATACGTAAGTAATGCATAAAAAATCACAAGTTTACGATTACATAAACATCAAGGAACCAAAACTAAATAGTCGGCCCCGACAAAGGAACGTAAACTCAGAGATAAATGCTTCTGCTGTATGAGTATGAGATACTCTGACACAGTGTCTTTAAATCTCTATCCAAACTGGAGGAGGGTAATAAATCCACTGGGGAAGAGCGAACGCTATCCTTGCGTTCTTCACAATAAAGAAAATAACACGATAGGCTGTAGGTTTACTCTGTCCATCCGCTGACCGCTAATACTCGCTGGGTTTGAATAATTAGAAACATACGAGGCGAGGTCAACTTAGGACAACTGTCCCTGCGCTATTATCCAGGCGCGTTGAAGTAGGCCTACGCCCTTGAATGCGAAAATCCTGTTGGGTCTGGTTTGAGACCTTACTGTAGGTGAGCATTTCGTTTAAGCAAACAGTAAGATGCTTTCAATTTGGCTGGTGATACTGAGCTGATTGGTATGCTTGATGCCACTATGCTCTGACTTTTCCTAAATAGGCGAGTAGGAGAATACCGCTGCTCAGTACGACGTCAGATCTGCTGTCGCTGGTTATCCACTGCATGAGCTGAATTCCCGTTATAGGGCTATGTGAAGTGGGTTGCAATTTCAGTTTTTTTGGGTGACAACTCGTGGTTTTAGTTGGGTACTGGAACCGTGAGGTCAAGGAGAATGTTACATTCCTCGACTGAGATCCTGCAGTAACAGTGGGGGTACCCTGGAACTAAGACCAAAACACACACACATTACCTCCAGCAAAAAATACAATCATAACAATGTTATAATAAACTGTTATGCCCCATTCTAGTATGTGTATTGTAATTAAGCTAGGTAAATCTCGGTGCTGTTTTTATCCACAAGCGGGTCCTCCTGATAATTCCACCCTATCCATCAAAGGCAAAGGCTAAAATATCTTGTACATATATGTACATCTCAGCATGTGCTCTGATAAAAAAAATACTCAGTCCTATTCCAACTCAACGTAAGGGATGTTCCACCATGTAGATCCCGTTGAGCGGATATGCTATTCATCTTACATCATTAAGGGAATTTAAAGAAAATACAAGCACTAGATACATTAAATAATAAAACTGTATGCGCCCCGTTGGGGTCGATACACAAAAGGGAAAAGTAATAACCTCCCAAAATGGAATACATGCAAATGCAATGTTTATGCTATTATAATGCATGGTGACGGTACTTAGGACATAATTCTTGTACTGGCTGGTGGGTAACATTCTAGATTGCTGTGTTAGTTATAAATTGTCTAACTACACAATAGGCCTTTTATAATTCCACACCCAACCATGGGAAGTTTCTCTCACAAAGTAATGAATGACTACCTCTTACAATTCAGTCGTAATAGCGAATACACTTCACTAGTCAGGTTTATGTGAATAAGTTACACCACTGAAATTCTCCAAAAGAAATGACAGCAAAAGGTTCCCAATTAACTCATTATATATATATATATATATATATATATATATTATATATATATATATATATATATATATATATATATATATATATATATATATATATATATATATATATATTTATATATTTATATATTTATATATATATATATATATATATATATATATATATAATATATATATATATATATATATATATATATATATATATATATATATATATATATATATATATTATATATATATATATATATATATATATATATATATATATATATATATATATTTATATATTTTTATATATTTATATATTTTTATATATTTATATATTTTTATATATTTATATATATTTATATATATTTATATATATTTATATATATTTATATATATAATACGGTATTGCCTCCCCTGCGTTGCAGAAGTGGTCCAACAGTGGCCAAGACTCAAAAGTATCTAAGGTGGGTCGTCAAAGGTGTCTACCTTCGCACAAGATTACTCTTGGCAGAGATGTAGATAGAAGAATAAAGATGCTTCTATCTCAAGAGAGAATTCACAAGATATTCAGAAAAGCGAAAACAATGCTGCATTGGCTGAGCACGTTAATTCTAGGATCTGCAAACAACTTTTGTGAAGGATTAAGCAACTATTAGTTTCAGCTCGTTAAGCCCCGACCCCTGATTTACTCAGTGGAATTCTTATTATTCTGGTATAGCTCAGTTTAGAGTGTGTTTAGTAATTTGACTGAGATAAACATGAAGTACATTTAAAATGATTAAATCAAAGTTAAATTTGTATATTAGCAAATAAAAGATTTAATAATCATTTAGTTTTAACAAGGGTTAAAATAATTGAATAGTTTAAAAGAAAAGGTTCATCACTGAATGATAGTTTTTATGAAAAATATTCACTTTGGCAGCTTATACGTTTCAATTAGCTGCCAATTGTAGTTTCTGCTCCCGCTGATGGGTTTTGTGCAGATAGGTCACTGGAGTTCTCATCTCTCTGGTCAAGATTGCAGGTGCAACACGTTTCAAGTACAAGCAAGAAGTAACTGCTGAGCTGGCCCCGCATTTCTACGTCAGTCCACTTATACCCTCACTTTGTTCCAGAGATTAGTACTCTCCTGGTACCACCACCTATGGTAAAAGAATAGAAACGAAACGCTCTCCTGAGTATTACATTTTCCCGACACATACTTATGTGTTCCCTTTCTTATTCCACCATCCCATTTATTCTCAGAATTTACCCTCGATGAGAATTAAACTTAATCCCTCGTGAGAAACTTTCTTTACGTTTAAATTGAATAGCTTTATCCCTATTTTACATTTAAATGAAAAGGTTATTAGTACAGATAGAATATGTTTACATTTACATCTCCACTGTTTGAAAAGTGTTCACAATATAAACTGAATCTGTTTTCATTTACATTTACACTGATTGAAAAGTTTGAAACTTTCATTAACTTTAAAGTGAATATGGTTATCTAGACATTTACACTGGTTTGAAACGGTATTATACTTACAATGTACTTCTTTTCTTTCATCGTTCCCTCCCTGCTCCATATGGAACTTGGGACTTACTTATGCTTTTTAGGTTTCTTTAAGAAACTATCAATAAAGCAGTCACCAGCCCTTGCAGTAGTGGTTCATGAAATCATCATTCTATACGCTGAGGTTGCCAGTCTCAAATGACTTGGACATCCACTAGCGATTTTCACATATTAAAATTCACCTTGCAATATATACATATTAGTTCACATGTTAGTAATGAAAAATATAAAATGTAAAATGACAACTTAGGCCAATCCTGGTTCTAGACTTTTTGCTCAGACGAATGAAGTTAAGGCACTTGATTAGGCCTCTTACACGTGTTCTTGGGGTCGTTACTTTTTATAAGATAATTCCCTCTATAACTTCGTGTGTTTCAGTTTCCTCAGCCTTTCTGATTAAAATGGGTTTCCTGTGCTATGCAAGTCCTTCAAGATTTTTCCACAAAGTCCGGCCTGATAAATGGAAATTATGAATTCTAACATCTGGCAAGTCTGGTTGTGTCTTGGCAAGCGTGAATCTCATAGTGAACTAGACTTGAAAAGCTCCAAGTTATATTCACTGTCCTCCCCCGCAACTGTTTGTTATGGGGCTTCTCAAAAGCTCCATTCATATTCAAACATGCGTGTTGAGGGGGAGGGGGGGATTTCAAAATATTCTTGACATGGAAAATTTTTGAACATAATGTAGAGGTCACCTTTCCCATATGGTATGAAAAAATCCGATCCCTGTCAAGCGAACTCACCAACATATCTTTAAACTCATACGACAATGTGTTTCATATGTAACAATTTATTACTATCTAAAGTAATCTTGTCCTAACAAATCGGACAGGAAGCGATTAGGCCATCCGTTTCTGTCCAAAACGTGTCACCCAGAAAAGTAATCTCTTATCTGTCGCGCAACTGGCCTTATCAGCAATTAGCCAAATACGCTGGCGATTTGGTTTTATGCTGATGTCGACCGCTGCCGATATTAACCAACATGGTTGTCGATAATATTATCTCAGCAGGGATGGGCATGTAAACTTCTTCTTCATCTTTGATCCATAACCACCAAAGCAGTCAGTGGCCATCACACCTGGTGGCGTCTTGTAGGGCAGCAACAAATTGATTCCACTTTGCTCGGTCGGGGGCTATCCTTCGTACGGCGCCCCAACTCTGGTTCATTCTTTGCATCTCGGCTTCCACAGTTCTCCTCCAAGTTGGTTGTGGTCGGCCTCTCTTTCGCTTTCCCTGTGGGGTCCATTGCATGGCTGTTCTTGTGATGGTATCAGGGTCCCTTCTGAGGACGTGGCCAACCCAACTCCAGCGTCTGCCAGCTATGATGGTGTGCGTGTTCTCTTGGTTACTCCGAATAAGTAGTTCTTGGTAGCTGATGGTGTTTGGCCAAAAGATTCGGAGAATTTTCTTTAGGCAGATTGTGTGGAAGGAGGACATTTTTGACATTTCCTTCTCTGTTACTCTCCAGCATTCCACACCACAGAGAAGCACATAAAGTACACAGCTCCCATAAGTCTTAATTTGGTGTTTGTGCTGTACTGGGAAGACTTCCAAATGTTGTTGAGACTGGCAAAGGCTGTTCTCGCTTTATTCATTCTGTTGTTAATGTCCTTGCTTGTTCCGCCGTCAGGTGTTACTATGCATCCAGGGTAAGTAAATGTGTCTGTCTGTTCTAACTTCTGGTTTCTTACTATTATTGGCTCAGGATTGCCCACATTTAGTGTCATGACCTCTGTTTTCTTCAGATTGATGTTCAGGCCAACCTGCTGGCCATACTTATTCAGTCTATCGGTTTTTTCTTGGATATGTTGATGTGAATGCGCGAATAGTCCAATGTCATCTGCTTATTCAAGGTCTTCCAGTGTAGAAAACGTTGTCAACATTCCTCTTGGACTGCCCTCTGTTGTCTGGCGCATCACCCAATCTATGGCTGTCAAAAATAATGTTGTTGATAAGGGGTATCCCTGTCGTACTCCTGTTTTCACTTCGAAAGTTACATTACTCAATCCAACACTGCATGTAAAGTTAGAATATAGGCTTTTTATGATGGAAACAGTGCGGCTGGGAATTCCATAAACCCTCAGTATTTTCCATAGGCTGTCCCTGAAAAGGCTTTGAAAAGGCATGTAAACAGACAAGACGAAATATACTGAAGGGAGTGTAAGAATGAAAATACGACATATGTGCTTCACATAGCAGAGAAAGAAAGAAAAAAGTGCAAAAATTGAAAGCACGCAATAAAAATCAGTACAAAAATGTAACTGATACTGCCGTAGTGAAACAGAGATCGAGAAGGGTCACCCCATTCTGTCACAAGATATATATATATATATATATATATATATATATATATATATATATATATATATATATATATATATATATATATATATATATATATATATATATATATGTGTGTGTGTGTGACAGCGCCATCTTGAGGTCTGTCGTTATCGGCGCTGGCCCCATCTGGGCAGTCATGTTGTCTATGTGGTTTAGTGCCTTTTGATCACGTTATCTTCAAGCAGATTTATTACAAGGCCATAATAAGCCTACGAATTAGCTGTGTTTTTGCTCTAGTTGTGTAAATCTGTGTTTTCATGCATTCTGGAGCAATAATCGCGTGTGTTATCTGTGTGGCGCAGATTAATACGCGTAGCGCGCAGTAAATTGAGTGGTTAGGCCAGGGCTTATAAAAAGGGGTAGCAAGCGGCGAAACTGAGATTGTTGAGACAGCCGCCCAGTGAGAACAGACGAAGAAGACACACAAGAGCCAAGCTGTAAATGCCTTGAGCACGTGAGTTAATTTAAATTAGCATTAGTTTTCTAGGATTCTGAAATTATATCGATGTGGCTATTTTAATGTTTAATGGAATAAATAGATAGATAGATAGATAGATGTGAAAGTTTAAGAGCGATTATTTCATTCTTCAGAAAGGCAGACATAGTGTGAGGCTATTTCACTGCGAAATTTAGATAAGATTAACAATCGCAAGATAGCAACCTCGTGGTGATAAAAGGCGGTGATAGCGAGTCTGAGCAAACACGGTCCGCGTGTTAAACCTATAATATGTTATGCCGAGCGACACGCGGTGTATTTAGTTCCAGTTTTTGGTTAAAGCCAAGAATATTATTCTTTAATGTAAGAGTAATTTTATTTTATCCTTTAATGTAAAAGTAATTAAGTGTATTTCACGATTATTGATTATTCTACTGTTTATCTTTAGTGGTTACTTAGAAGGGAGAATAGTCATTTAGATTTCTGGTGCGTAAGGCAAGTTGAGACAGGTGTTTCTCTGTTTGCTCCCGGTGGAGCATGGAAACACCAATGCGGCTGGTGTCCACCACAAGTCAACAGAAGCATTTTTATGCTGTTACAGTGGTTGTTCCTGTAATAATGTGTTTCATGTGATGAGTTCCCAATCTCGTCAGGGGTCACATATGACACGTTTGTGGCCAGGCGCACCAGTCGTCACTTACGACATGTTCAGAGTGCGGGAACGAGTATTGATGTGGGTCGGTTGAGAGGTAGTAGTTAATTCTCATTATTGAGATTATTTGTTGTACATGTATTGAAGAATATTATTTTATGTCCAGTTGATTATTATTGTTATGTGAACATGGTTTGTGAGAGCACGTGGGCGTACTTAGAGTTGTATATTTCTCTCCTCCGCTCCTGAGGGAGCATGGGGCCACCGGTGTGGTTTGCCTCAGCATGAAGCATTCAGATGCTCTTGCAGGAGTGGTTTCGGTAGCAACCTATGTTACCCGGTGCGATTGCCAGCCTCATGCACAACACCATACTAGTCGCATTGGACGACACGCATGAGTGTGTGAGATAGTTGATGATATCAGGTGGGCGCATGTTTTCTTTATGGTAAGTGTTATTATCCATGCTATTAATGTTCACTTAGACATTGTTTTATTTATTGTTTTTCAGACAGTCTATGAACACTGACTGGGTGTTCGTTTGATTGTTTGTTGGATTGTTTGTTTGGTGTTCGGTTCTGTTCGGTAGAATTAAATGTTGATCTGCATAAGGCTTTGGGTTGCTTGAATTGTTAAGTCTGCTGCTGAGAGGGTTGCAAGCAACCAATAATTGCAACCCCTGTCAAACGATCCTTTATAAATTTTCTTCGTGCACGGGTCTGGGGTGTGAGGTACCACCTAGCGCCCCTGTCACAAGTGGCGTCGTCGGCAGGATTGACAGACAGCACGCAGTGAAGCAACTCTTCAGCAATCAGAGCAGCAACAGCCGAAACAGTAGAACACCCAGTTCAGTGCAAGGCGAGGGACGGGATCATCCAGTTTGTCAAGATTTCTAGTCAACTCTACTAGCAACAAGATGGCGGCACGCAACACACGTGCTGCTAGTAGAACTGATAACGAAGATGTGGCTGAGGTGGATGACCCTGTAGTAGGGCTAAATCGTCAACCAGAACGAGTGCAGTACATCGTGGTACCTACTCACAAGAGAGTGCGGTGCTTTGGGGAGCGCACGGGTCCTACGGCTGAGGGATATGTCAGAGAGGTGAGAGCTGCCTGGAGAGTAGGGATGATGAGTAAAGAGGACCAGGCAGATGTTATTCTTGACAGTGTGACCCCAAGTGTCCGTAGGGAGCTGAGGATTCAGGCTGATGACGGTGACCCAGAAGCAATGCTACATTCCATTCTTAGGGTGTATGGGGAGCGTCGGAGCATCCCAGAAGTAATGGCCGCGTTCTACTCTACCCGGCAAGGTGCAAGGGGAGTCTCTTTGGGAATTCTCCCATCGCATTCACGAGGTGTTTGAAAGTGTTGTAAGGGCACAAAAGCAGAACAACGTCACTCCTTTGGCGCCATCCTTTCTTCGTGACCAGTTTGCTGCTTGTCTGAGAGATGACCTACTAAGAAAGCTTGCAAAGGAAATGATCATCAAGGAGCCTACAGCATCGTTCACGTCGGTGAGGGACTATGCCCTACGGTTTTTGGAGACTGAGCCCACTTCTGGGGCTGGTGTTGCCAGTGTCGAAGCAGCTTCGGGGGCTGGTGTTGCCAGTGTTGAAGTGGCAAGAACAGAGACTGTGTCAGATACGCATGCATTAAACGCAGAAGTAGAGCGGCTGAGAGCACAGGTGGCTCAATTAGAGGCTAAAATTGATGCGATGTCTCAGGAGCAGGGGAGACGTACCAGGACAGTTCGTTGTTTTAGATGCAGAGAACTAGGCCACGTACAGAATCGATGTCCACAGGCGTTAAACTAGACCCCTCTGCGGCTGGGAGTCAGGTTACAGAAGGGGAGCAGAATGGCTCAAAGATAAAGATGGTTGGTGGTCGACCGGAGTGTGAGGTGCTTATTGCAGGGAAGAAAGTCAAAGGCGGCCAGGGATGTAAGGGTAGCAGGAGGCGACCCAGGGCACCAAGGAAGCCTAGGAAAATAAGATGCTTCAACTGTGGAGACCTTTCGAACCACATGGCAGCCAAGTGTCCCCAGGGCCCGCTTCCTAAGCGATGTTTCCATTGTAGATCCCCGGACCATTTGATATCGGTTTGCCCATCAAAGAGCGCCCTCTCTAAGCGTACCAACACATCTACATTGCCGTCACAGTGCAAGCCAAGAGATGGCCGTGGCAACTGTCACCATAAGGGCGCCAGGAAAAGTGGTCGGCATTTAGAGGAGGAGACTCATCTAAAACTCGTTGAAGGACACGTTTCCAGGCTACGAGGGGCGCACGTAAGAGCAGAGCCACCGTTGCAGAGTTTTGCAGCAGTCCGGAAAGAGAGATGTGACAAGCTGTCGTGTTCTACTCCACTACAGGTCGGAGAATTGGTGAAGAAGAGAATGCACGACGCTGAGAGATCCGAGATTCGTGATATGTGGTCAGAAGACGAGTACGTTGTAGTTCGTGCTCCCACAATGACAGGGGGTCCATATATCATCCAACGAATGGACAGAGCGAGTCCGAGCATTAGAGTAACCAGCAATGACCTGAGACGAAGTGAAGGAAAAGGTGATCCTCCAGATTTGGAGAATACGACTGAAGCGAATGATTTAGTGCAGTTGTCGGGACAACAACAAAATCAGGCGGGGAATATGTGACAGCGCCATCTTGAGGTCTGTCGTTCTCGGCGCTGGCCCCATCTGGGCAGTCATGTTGTCTATGTGGTTTAGTGCCTTTTGATCACGTTATCTTCAAGCAGATTTATTACAAGGCCATAATAAGCCTACGAATTAGCTGTGTTTTTGCTCTAGTTGTGTAAATCTGTGTTTTCATGCATTCTGGAGCAATAATCGCGTGTGTTATCTGTGTGGCGCAGATTAATACGCGTAGCGCGCAGTAAATTGAGTGGTTAGGCCAGGGCTTATAAAAATTGGTAGCAAGCGGCGAAACTGGGATTGTTGAGACAGCCGCCCAGTGAGAACAGACGAAGAAGACACACAAGAGCCAAGCTGTAAATGCCTTGAGCACGTGAGTTAATTTAAATTAGCATTAGTTTTCTAGGATTCTGAAATTATATCGATGTGGCTATTTTAATGTTTAATGGAATAAATAGATAGGTAGATAGATGTGAAAGTTTAAGAGCGATTATTTCATTCTTCAGAAAGGCAGACATAGTGTGAGGCTATTTCACTGCGAAATTTAGATAAGATTAACAATCGCAAGATAGCAACCTCGTGGTGATAAAAGGCGGTGATAGCGAGTCTGAGCAAACACGGTCCGCGTGTTAAACCTATAATATGTTATGCCGAGCGACACGCGGTGTATTTAGTTCCAGTTTTTGGTTAAAGCCAAGAATATTATTCTTTCATCATCTCAGCCCGTAACCGGTCATGGGTCGTAGGGGTGCCATGGTGGAAGCATCAGCAGACAGGGTCCTCCACTGCTCTCTATCCTCAGCAATGCGTACAAGTGTGGAAAAACCGTGTCCTGCCCATTCTTTGATGTTATCAGCCCAGGATTTTCTCTGCCTTCCTCTTCTCCGTTTACCTTCGACTGTTCCCTGAAGGATCGTTTTCGAAAGGGAGTCATGACGAGTTACATGCCCAAACCAGGCAAGCTTTCGACGTTTCACTGTTGACAAAAGTGGTTCTTGGTGGCCTGCATAGGTGTTTATCTTCTCTCTAACATAGACATTTGTTTTGTGCTCTTTATAGCAAATGCGCAAAATTCTTCTATAACATTTATGCTCGAAAGCCTGAATCCTTCGCTCCGTATTTGCAGTGAGTGTCCAGCTCTCACACCCATACAAGAGAATAGATAATACAAGTGATTTGTATAATTTGATCTTCACAGGAAAACTGATGTTACTTTTCCAGATCACATTCAACCTTGTCATGGCAGCTGAGGCCATCTCAAGTCTTGTCTTGATTTCTTTAATTGATCTTCCATCACTGCATATAGTGGACCCGAGATATTTAAAGGTGTTAACTTCTTCTAACGTTTGCCCATTTAACGTATTGTTGGTCGGAACATGTTTCTTATGGCTATTCACCAATATCTTGCTTTTTTCTATATTAATTTCCATCCCATACGTTCTTGTTACTTTCTCCAGTCTAGAGGTAAGGTCTTGAAGTTCTGGTTCTGATCCAGCTATCAGATCAATATCATCAGCAAAACGTAGGTTGCACAGAGGTCGGCCTCCAATCGATATGGTTGATTTATAATCGTAGAGAGCCTCCTGCATAATATGTTCTAGATAAATATTAAAGAGCACTGGGGACAGGATACATCCCTGCCGAACTCCTACAGTTGTTTTGAAAAATTCTCCAATGTCGTTGCTTGCAAAAACAGCACTGCTTGCGTCCTTGTATAGTGCTTCAATGATATCTATGATGTTGGTATCAAAATTGAATTTTCTCATTACTTGCCATAAGCCTTCATGCCAGACTCGATCGAAGGCTTTTGTGAAATCGATGAAGTTATGGTATAAATCGTGTTGATGTTGGAGATGTTTTTCGATAAGTAATCTAATATTGAAGATTTGTTCTGAGGTACTTCTTTTTGGTCTAAAGCCAGCCTGTTCCTCTGACAAGATTTCTTCTGATTTCTGTTTTATTCTGTTCAAAAGTATCCTTAACATCACCTTACTTGGATGACTAATAAGGCTAATGGTTCTGTAGTTCTTGCACATTTTTAGATTTCCTTTCTTTGGAAGCGGTATTACTAATGACTGCGTCCATTCTTTTGGCCATTTTTTTGTACTCCATATCTTCTGGCAAATTGTTGTCATGATTTTTACTATATCTGGTCCTCCATATTTCAAGAGCTCTGCTGGGATATTATCCACACCCGGTGACTTCCCTCCTTTCATCGAACATATAGCCTCTTCCACTTCTTCCCGTAATATTGCTGCATTTCCGAGTTCCCTGTTTTCGCACTTAATGTTGTTTAATATGCCTAAGTCAGTGTCAAGTTTACAGTTATATAATTCTTTACAATATTCTGTCCATCTTCTCATTACAGCTGTTTTTTCATTGAGCAGAGCCCCATTGCTATCTTCTATGACAGTTACCCTGGGCTGTTGGGGTTTTGATAGTTTTCTTAATGTGTCAAAAGCTGCCTTGCTGTTACCTTTTATTAGCCCCGTATTAATGGACTCACATTGATCAGCTACCCATTTTTCTTTGGCCTGTTTCATTTTCTTCCTAATATTTTTATTCACCATACTGTATTGCCATGCTGCTTCAGGAACCTCTTTCTTAACCTTTTTCATTTCCCGCCGTGTATCACATAACTTCAGAATGTCATCTGTAACCCATGGTTTGTTTATTTTCTTTCTTTTACCAAGTATTTCTGTTGCTGATTCAATGAGCACGTCTTTCATGTTCTCTGTGATTGAGTTGATATCATCCTCCAAAAAGTTGAGAGCTGCGAATTTTCCTCCAACAGTTGCCTCAAAGATTCCCGCGATTTCTGGATCTTTCAGTTTGTCTAAATTGAATCTTAACTGAGAACATCTGTTTTGATTATAGTTCTTTTTAAGTTTAAGCTTGAGCGTCATCAATACCATGTCGTGATCACTACCAATGTCGGCGCCAGGAAAAGTCCTAGTCTTGGCTTTATTAATACTGGACTTGAATCTTTTGGATACAAGAATAAAATCAATTTGGCCATGTATCTCAGTTTTTGGGGCATGCCACGTTGTTCTTCTTGATAACTTATGAGGAAATAGTGTATTTGCAATGGTTAGTTTATAGTTGTTGGCAAATTCTAGTAGCCTTAGTCCTCGATCGTTAGTTTCACCTGTCCCAAATCTCCCCACTGTACCAGCCCAGTGACCGTATGCATCTGGCCCTATTTTAGCATTCCAATCACCTAACACGATGAGAAGATCTTTCTTTGGAATTTTCTTAATTGCTTCATCCAGATTGTCATAAAATGTATCAATTGCCTCATCCTCATAGTCAGTAGTGGGGGCATATACCTGTATGATGGAGATGTTCTTTGGATGTGCTGCAATACGAATGGTGATAAGCCTGCTATTTATTGGGGTGCAGCTGATGACAGAGTTCAATCTATCTTTATGTACGATAAAACCTACTCCATGCTGATGTTTAGACTCATCTCCACTAAACCAAATTTTGTGACCATCATCCGTTATTGATTCACCTAATCCTGTCCATCTGACTTCTGCTAGGCCCAGGATGTCCCACGAGTATCTAACAAGTTCATGTGTTAGTTCTTTGACTTTTCCACACGCATATAGCGTGCGTACATTCCAAGTTCCAACAACAAAACTTTCTCTTGGAAGTTTCAAAACAGGTGTTTTTTACCCCATTCGCTGACTTATCACTCTCAAGGGGCAATGAGAGCGCGGTCGTTGTTAATCCGGGCATCGGCCGATCCGGCAAATTATTACTGAGTTGACTTTCCATCATAGCATTTCAGTGGGCAAGAGGTTTGCTTGGCGGTGCCCATCTCCTCTCCAAGTATCCTTGCAGGTACATACAAAAATGTACCTGGAGCAGTAACAATAGCCCTCAATAAATCTGTAATGTTTTGAAACACTGTCCGATCGACACATCACAAAACCGCCATCTTGGCTACTTGTATCAACACAAACAGCGAACTCACATGATAGGCAAACTTGATGTTTTCATCTTTAAAATACTTAGCAACATAATCCAGAAAAAGCCAAACACACTACAAACTCATACAGCCTTAATAAGGGCTGTTACCACTGATGCAGACTCCAAAACGACGACATGAAATACACAACACAAAAGTGCGGCCTACCACGCCGCCATCTTGACCTACATGTAAGAGTAATTTTATTTTATCCTTTAATGTAAAAGTAATTAAGTGTATTTCACGATTATTGATTATTCTACTGTTTATCTTTAGTGGTTACTTAGAAGGGGAATAGTCATTTAGATTTCTGGTGCGTAAGGCAAGTTGAGACAGGTGTTTCTCTGTTTGCTCCCGGTGGAGCATGGAAACACCAATGCGGCTGGTGTCCACCACAAGTCAACAGAAGCATTTTTATGCTGTTACAGTGGTTGTTCCTGTAATAATGTGTTTCATGTGATGAGTTCCCAATCTCGTCAGGGGTCACATATGACACGTTTGTGGCCAGGCGCACCAGTCGTCACTTACGACATGTTCAGAGTGCGGGAACGAGTATTGATGTGGGTCGGTTGAGAGGTAGTAGTTAATTCTCATTATTGAGATTATTTGTTGTACATGTATTGAAGAATATTATTTTATGTCCAGTTGATTATTATTGTTATGTGAACATGGTTTGTGAGAGCACGTGGGCGTACTTAGAGTTGTATATTTCTCTCCTCCGCTCCTGAGGGAGCATGGGGCCACCGGTGTGGTTTGCCTCAGCATGAAGCATTCAGATGCTCTTGCAGTAGTGGTTTCGGTAGCAACCTATGTTACCCGGTGCGATTGCCAGCCTCATGCACAACACCATACTAGTCGCATTGGACGACACGCATGAGTGTGTGAGATAGTTGATGATATCAGGTGGGCGCATGTTTTCTTTATGGTAAGTGTTATTATCCATGCTATTAATGTTCACTTAGACATTGTTTTATTTATTGTTTTTCAGACAGTCTATGAACACTGACTGGGTGTTCGTTTGATTGTTTGTTGGATTGTTTGTTTGGTGTTCGGTTCTGTTCGGTAGAATTAAATGTTGATCTGCATAAGGCTTTGGGTTGCTTGAATTGTTAAGTCTGCTGCTGAGAGGGTTGCAAGCAACCAATAATTGCAACCCCTGTCAAACGATCCTTTATAAATTTTCTTGGTGCACGGGTCTGGGGTGTGAGGTACCACCTAGCGCCCCTGTCACATATATATATATATATATATATATATATATATATATATATATATATATATATATATATATATATATATATATATATATATATATATATATATATATATATATATATATATATATATATATATATATATATATATATATATATATATATATCCTCCCTGTTCACAAAGTTCCGGGACTCATTTTTTTGGGAATTGAATAAGTAGACTTACATACTAGTTGGTTCTATCTCCTTCAAAGTAGTACCCTTGTGAGTGTACACACTTATTCCAACGTTCCTGCCACTGAAGGAAGCACCTCTGGTAGTCACTTTGCGGAATAGCCCTCATTTGTCTCGTCGCGTTGGCTTGAATCTGCTCAATGTCATCGAATCTACGACCTTTCATTGTTTTCTTAAGTTGCGGGAACAAGAAAAAGTCACACGGAGCAAGATCGGGTGAGTATGGAGGATACGGGAGCAATGGAATCTTGTGTTTCGTCAAAAATGCATGTGTGGTGACAGACCTGTGTGCAGGTGCATTGTCATGATGAACAAGCCAATTGCCTGTGCGCTACTTCTCAGGGCGATGTCTGCGCACAGCGTCGCGGAGGCGTAGCAGGACTGTTTTGTAGAATTCAGCATTGACACTCTGTCCTATAGGGACGTATTCATGATGCACCAGGCCATCAATGTCGAAAAACGCTATTAACATGGTCTTAATATTGGACTTGACCTGTCGTGCCTTCTTCGGCCGAGGAGATGATTGCGTTTGCCACTGGGAGGACATTTGCTTTGTTTCCGGGTCATATCCGTACACCCAGCTTTCATCACCAGTTATTATCGAGGACATGAAATTTGCATCGTTTTTTGCTATCTCAAGGAGGTAAGTGCAAATGGACAACCGATCGTCCTTCTGGTCCTCAGTCAGACGGCGTGGCACGAGTTTCGCTGACACCCGTCTCATGTGCAAATCTTCAGTTACGATTTTATGGCACGTACCAATTGATATTCCAATATCATCAGCAACCTCTCTGATAGTCAGACGTCGGTCAGCGCGTATCATTTCTTGCACACTTGCTACGAACTCGTCGGTGTGGGAGGTGGAGGGTCTCCATTGACGGGGGCCATCCTCAAAGGATCAGAGTCCACTTTTGAAACGGGAATACCAATCAAATGTTTTAGATCTACATAACCAGGACTCTCCGAAAGCTGTTTGCAACATTTCGAGAGTTTCGAAACCAGTTTTTCCAAGACGAAAGCAGAAATCAATGCACACACGTTGCTGAATTTTGCCGTCCATTTTTGAAACGGGACGAGCACTACTAGGTCACATCCGCTTATACGCTACCACACAGCGCATGCGCGAAATTACAAACTTCAGGTTTGGTACATATAGTGGCACGTGGTTGACACGTGCACTGGGTTAATATCACCTAGCTCCTTATAACGGTTTTCCGGATAAAAAATGAGTCCCGGAACTTTGTGAACAAGGGGTATATTAAAGAGAACCTGTATTATATTACAAAATGTCAACTCACCCCGAGATGCCGAGAAATAGGCGACACGAAGTCTAATCTTGTGCCCACAATTGCCTGTCTCATTTGGCCATCACCGGGCTCCGGTTAATAACGAGTGTGCTGACAGAGTAAACATATCAAGATTTATAGTCTAAAAAGTGACGCTCACTCAAGCACCTGGGATCGCGTGCTCCCGCAAGTGTTCGGTCGCTTTGCTTTCAAGCGTAATCTCGAGTAACATAAACATTATTCTGGGACCTATATCAAACGACAAAGAGACACGAAAATTACCTGCACACGACATAACATTATCTCCCACTAAACTATGTTAGCAAACTCCGGCGATCAAGGGCCACTACCAAAGTACGAACGAACGCGGGTTTATCTCCCCTGAACGGAGATGGAAAGAGGGTACCCAGCTATCAAAGGCCAGCCGCGCTGCTCTGGCCCGTTCCACTGAAACCCTAAGTAAGATGGCTGTTCAGGTCTCTAAGAATTCATTATTCGGTCAGTGGTCAAAAACACTGTTACGAGCGAAAACGTCCCTCTGGTCTGGCAGACTGCAGGTGCATATTATGTAATATTATCGTAAGCTGCCGATCGCTTAGCCACTGAGGACCGCGCGATGCATTTTTAATGAAGGCTAGAAGCGAAAATCAAAACCCAGACACGCCTAGTCGTGGGTGTCGGAGCGGGGAATAATGGGAGCTACTGCAGCGATAGAAGAATGAAAAGAAAACGCAAGTGAAGATAGCCGATGAAACCAGAGAAATTAAAACAGTAAGGAAAATGGGATGGATTGGAAAATCCAAATTATCAGTCGTTTCGTCACACTAGGTGAACTGGAGCGTGTCGGTACCGTGATTAGAACACGGCACGTTTGCTGCAAGAGACCAGCGCTCTAACCACTCGGCCAATCGGACGCTCACGATGTAGGTACTTATTCATATTTACTCGCATGGACTCTGCTTAACAGAAAATTTGGAAAATTCCAGAAATGTTATCAAAATAACAGCCATGAATGTTTAGGAAACAAATGGCATTGACAGATGGGAAGAAATGCGCGTTATTTCAGTCAGCGTGCAATTTAGTTTCCACGCCCCAAGTACGCGGCCTTTCGCGGAATTCGCGAATGCGTGGTAGTTATCTGTACATTTGGCGTACTCTGTGTACGTATGTATGTTAGGACACACGTGTAGTGTGTTTATGTTAGGCGTGCCTTTATATATTTCGAATACTGTGTGTGAGACATGTAATTCTTTGTGTAGTTGTAGCCTCTACAGTCATAACTGACTATAGGAATGCAACCCTGAGGTGATAGCCCCGAGCTGCTTTTTTTCCCTTGTGTTTCTTATGGCGTGTTTTTCTCTTCTGCTTGTTGTGGGAGTTTCTTTTCGCCCAATCCGAGGTGGCGACGTATGGAACATCGTCATTTGGTGCGATTGGCAGCTTCAATCTCCCAGGTTGCAGGATTTATAGCCAGTGCCTTCATGTCTCTCTTGTACTTCTTTGAACGCAGCTGCGATCGCCTGGCTGTTTTTGTTTGTTTGTTTGTTTGCCATCTGCCAGTTGTCCGTACAAGATATCTTTATGTAGGTGTCGTGATACAAGTGTTTGTGTAACTGTATCTGTATTCTATGTGCGTGAGTACTACGTACTACGTGATCAGTGCACGGTGTGCTCGAAATGTGTATTTAAATGTGGTGTGTAGGTATGTGTGCTATGTGTATATTGAGGGCATACTTTTTTTTTTAAAGGAAGTATTCGGTTGCTTGTGTGTATTTATAAACTGCGTTCATATGTTGAGTATTTGGCGGCTATGTGTTGTATATTTTGTGTGTACATGCCGTATGCATGTGTAATATTATGCATGTGGTAATGTATGTGGGTGCACTGTGTGTACACGACATGAGTGGCATTATGAATGGGGTATGTATGTGCGTGGCCCGTGTAGTTCCCGTGGGTTTCTGAAAAGACGAAGGAAGAATAGGCCTAGTGCACGCTCAGGAATCTCGTACAAGAAGATTAAAATGAGGTTGTTTATGAGGTAAGCACCTCATCATGTAAAACACATTACCACATAAACCACTGTTTGCATGTGGCGTAAGCATATACATAAAGGGTATACACTAGCGTGTACTGTTTGTACATTGCCTGTGTTTGTGTGATAAATGTGTGTCGTATGTACTTCATGTAAAGTTTGTACTCGGCGAACGAATGTGTTACACGACGTGTGCATGTGTGATATATGCATCTGATATCGTATCTACGTGTGACGTCTGTGTAGTGCGTGCTAGTACTTGTGACCACTAGTTCTGTACTCTCTGCTGACCTAAATATTAGCAAGCAATATCCTGTCCTAGTTTTCTCCCTTTCTGGGGTTTAACCTTGACAGGTGTTTATGTATCCGCTGTTGTAACATCCAGAGAAATTTTACAATGAGCGATTTAGGTACGCGACTGCAGTAAATCATATATTATTCAGCGCCTGTCAGAGAAGTGTGAAGGGAAAGGCCAACTGGGGAGAAAAAACGTGGGAAAAGGGGGGGGGGGGGGGGAATAAAAACAAAGGGAAAAGGTTAAAGACATACATCATACCCTGTCTATATAGGATAGGTCTGGCGTTAGCGTACCTGGCGAGTCCTTTTTAGGGCTTTAATGCTAGCAGATAGATCCTGTTTGTCCTATTCAGGACTTAATATCTATCAACGCTGATCGGGTTAGCAGTCAACAGAGTTGACTTTTTTTGGGATGGTAAATGCGCTCTGATATAACCAAATAGGTTAAAAGGAACGCGCCTCGCCAGAAGAAGGCAAAAACCGAACCCGCCCCCCCCCCCCCACCCCACCCCCCCAAAAAAAAATTACATAAAAAATAAAAATAAAGACATCCATCAATTGGTTTTAAAAACCTCCTGATGATCGGGATAAAAATAAAATGTTCTTATTTTCGTGTATCTTTTGTTCTTAACTGTTTCCTTTGTTTCATTTACATTGGTTGTTTTCTTCTTGTATATCCATTTCTCTGTTAAATTTATGGCCCGTCTCAGACGTCTGTCGTTGGTTGTCATATAGTGTTTCCACAAACGGTCTCGTGGAACTGACTGACTTGGAGAACATGATCTACTATTTGACTTCCCTACATGAGCACATCAGGAGTTGTTTTCATGTGTAAAGGTGTCTTTGTATGCATCAATTAAAAGAATCTGCATTTAACACGTTTTTTTTTTTTCATCAATGTACTCTCTCCTCTTTTTTGATTTCGCGTATATCAAATTCTATTTTTGTTAAATAACTTAATGGCTAACAGATTTTTTAAACATAAATGACAGCTAAAAAATGTGAAATTGTAACAATCTGAAAAATCTCGTGTTTTAAGTTTTTTTAATAGGGTGACCATAAGTCCAATTTTCTCCTGATTTGTCCTCTTTTTTACCTTAAGATTGGGCGTCGGGGCGGGTTTTTTCAAAAGTGCAATTTGTCAGTAGTTTCCCTCTCAGAGATTGAACATGACTTTGAAAAGGTCTATCTTATGCAAGTAAATTCTTTATGGACTATTTTTCAAGTAAATATTGTACGAACTGCAAAGGAATAGAGTTTGGTTGGTGAAGTGCAAAACTGTATACATTTTGTGATAGACATTCTTGTGCAGCGCTTGTGTCAAGAGTCAATGCCCTAGATGATTCCAAATATGCTTGTTAATAAATTAAGAGACGGAACTGATAGTTTGTGTGACAAGTTTCATGAGGATAATAAATGCATGTACATCAATTGCTTAGAAGATTTAGATATATTAGAAGACCATTGGAATAATTCACGAATTTTTCAATGACGACCTTACATGAAGTACAAACATGTGTAGATGTTCACATATTCTGGGCAATATTTAATTCCTAAAGATGTAGCATTTAACGATGCAAGTGCTTTGATCATCTTAACAACTTGACAATATCTGCTGAAAGTAACATCAGGTGACCACATCTTTTTTCACAAAAATGGCAATGTCTGACTTTTTGCTGTAAAAAAAAGAAGACTATTGAAGGCAAAACAAGATATTGTCACTGTGACAAAACGGGGCAGCCCCTATAGATCTTTGTTTCACTCCGGCAGTATCGGTACATTTGTGGTACTGATTTTTATTATTTGTTTTCAATTGTCGCACTTTTCTTTTTTTCTTTCTTTCTTCGTTATTTTTCTGCTAAGTAGTAGATATTTGAGTATTTCCGAATCGCTTGACACTCCATGTAGGTGATAAGATTTGCTGAGATAATTACTCGCAGTCGCAAGGGAGTGGCACAGCTTGGCTAAGATTAGCACAAGATCTCGTGTACGCGGCGGAAACTTATGACGTAAGCGTTTCCTGTCCTACTTGGACAATAGTACTTTCTGATAAAGTAATAACGATTACATTTTGAACACGCTGTTGTATGAGTTTACCGATCTGTCTGTAAGTTTGTACACAAGGGCATCGGACATCTTATTACCATATATGGGAGAGTTGACCTCTGCCGTACGTTCAAAATTATCCGATGTCGGAATATTTTAAAATTACCCCATAACCCGTCTGTTTGAATATGATTGGAGTTTTTTGATAGCTCATAACAAACGAAGGCGTGGGAAGGCAGGGAATATGATCTGACAATTTTCTCAAGCTATTTCACTTGAGAAATCGCTCGCCAAGTGTAGTGAAGTGAATCCGCATGACAACACGCTCAAATTCCCCGCTCAAAAACGAACTAGCTAACGTATTTTAAATCTATAAATAACTAAGGTATTTGTAATTTGTCTGAGGGTCCAGTCAAATTTACCGCCAACAATTTAACTAGAGTATTTGAATTTTTCTAAGAAAACAAGTTAAACGTTACCACCCCACCCCCATACACCCATCCCAATATTTATCGAAGGACGTAGTAAAATTTAACAACCAATCAAATCGTTACCTCTTTTTTTGTAAGGACAAGAAAATTTTGGTTGAAGTGGAAATAATGCCTATTTTGGGTTTTTGACCGAACTTAGATAATTTATTTCTTGATAACTAAAGATACTTAAAATGCAAGGGATGTCTCAAATTATAGCGCTGATATTGCGTAACATATACACATAGAGATTCCCTCATACAAAATTATCTTGACTTAGAAAAATTTAATTTAGTAATATTTTCACATCAGGTTAAGATCAAATTTAATTACAAAAAAATTAACCCCATTTGAATGCAAAGGAATAACTAAAGGAAAACTATATAGAACGATAGAGAATAATTGGCCGTTTAATTACCACTTTTGATAATTAAAATCGGTTCACAAATAACTATGATATAAAATAAAAAAATTTGGTCAGATTAGACAAACACGCTTAAAACTGCTCAATTCTATAGCCTAGGAAATAGTTAACTTTTTTTGACTCGTCATCTGATTGGTTGGGTATATTGTGATAAAAATTAACAACTTCTTGTACGTTCCGCCATAATACCTTAAGCTTCCATGCCAAGCTGACATATTCAGAAAGAGACAGAAGGACAAGCCTTTGCCGTCTATACTGCGAGCTGAGTGCTATAGCCCTTTACTGTCGGGCAGCTTGTGTGTGTGAAAATTCTTTACTTGAGGGTAAGACAGATAATTTTGTTTGCATATTTTATTAACCTGTAAGTAACAGGCTATTGGGTGCCATATGTATTCGATACTGCCGAAAGGGATGTGGTGTCACGACGACCTAAGTAGGAATGGGCCTAGAGCAGGCTTATTCGGAGTGAAAAAATGTGTAAAATGTTTGCAAATTGGCAACACCACTTTGCGACTGTAAGTGCAGTATTCATAAATTGAAATTGTCTTTTGGAATGACACACTGTTCAAATAACATGTGAAAACATGTAAGGAATGTTCGAATGAAGTAATCAACAGGTCACAAGCAATATTGTATCCACCATGACTATTGTATGGAAGACAACCAGGAATGAGGGACATTAATGTAGAATAAATACTGAAGAAGACTGATTACACCAAGCTGAGTGTAGACAACGGAATTTAAGGTCTGGTGCGACTTGTTAGCACAAGTGGCTGACCTAGGTAGGTATTAATACGGATTAGAGGTGAAATTGATAGAGGCAGATGTTACATAGAAGGGATTGTCCTTCTTATTTCAGGTTGTATTACGAAGTACCTCGTTGCTGCAGTAGCCTGAAAGGAAGAACATGTGGGAGTGAGTGCTCATGCTACAACTTGAAGCTAGCTTCTTTTCTTCAGTCAGGAGTCACAACGTTGGTGTACTGGTCTATGATCTGCAGAACAGCTGCAATAACCCTTTACCAGATAAGTCCTTTATACAGGCACTGATACCTCATCCTAAAACATAATTTCACCACTTAAAGTATACCACCTGGGAGTGATGACAATAACAGACCTTACAGTATAGAATTAGAGATAATATCAAGAACTGTGGGTATATTCATTCCAGTGACTTTTGTTGTACACAAATGGACAGAGTTTCCAAAAATATTTATTTTTGTATGTAAATAACCTTTTCTTGAGTTTGAGAATTCCTGTCCCAACAAGATTGAGGTACAGGAATATTAAATTATACATATATCTATATACTCAGACAGTCTTGCATAATTTTCATTAAAGTTAAAGTTCTGTGTTAAAATTCATAATTGTTAAAATACATTACCCTAGACACTTTGCCAAATAACAACACACAGTTAACATACTCTTGGTGAGATCTCAAGAGGTATGAGATAGGGACCCAGAGAGCTTCATCATCATCATTCCTTATTCTGGGAACTTACATAGCTGGACCTCACCTTGATTGTCTATACACCCTTGCTCTTTTCAGAGAAGGGGGTATTTCTTCTAAGACCAGTCTCTTATCTGGCACTATCCTGGTATCCTCTGATACATCTATTTGTCCAGGATATCCTATAATTAATAACATCAAAACCTCTTATCACACCAAGACACCAGACTGCTACAGTGAAGAATTAGAATTCAGAATTCTTTCTTAATATACCGGGCACCTTTTAATGGATTACTCGTATTTATCAGGACTTACAATATAGCCCAGGAAATCTCTAACATTTTAAATAAGGAAACCGAGACTGAGGAAACTGAAGGACAACAATCGAGAGGGAATTTACTGTATTAAATTAACGACACACCAGACGCGTGTAAGAGGCAGATTCAAGTCTCTTTTATGTATCTGAGCAAAACGTATATGAGTCAGAATTGGCGTAAGTTATGATTTACATTTCATATTTAATTACTAACAAGTGAACTAACATATATATATGTATATATTACCATGTGAATTTTAATATGTAAAACTCGCTTGTGGATGTCAAAGTCATTTAAAGCTGGAAACCTCAGCGTATAGAGTGATGATTCATGAACCACCACTGCACGGGCTGGTGATTGCTTTATTGATAGTTTTGGAAAGAGAACTACAAGCATAAAATAGTTCCAGGTTCCCTATGGAGCAGAGAGGGAAATATGAAAGAAATGATGTACATTCTAAGTATAATACTTACAATTTCAAAGCAGTGTAAAAGTCCCTATAAACAAAAGTCAAATTAATGTAAGTTTCCAAGCTTTAAACCAGTGTAAATGTCTATGTGAAAATATTCATTTTAAAGTAATGGAAGTTTCAAACTTTTCAATCAGCGTAAAACATAAATGAAAACATATTCAATTTATATTGTGAACTTTTTTCAAGCAGTGGAGATGTATATGTAAACTGACTCTATCTGTATTGTTTACCTTTTCATTTAAATATAAAATAAATATGAAAGCTATTCTATTTAAATGTAAAGAAAGTTTTATCCCGAGGGATTAAATTTAATTCTCATCGAGGGTAAAGTGTGATTAATTGGGAAGGTGGTATGGGAAGATAGAAACCCATAACTATGGAGTGGAAAGCGCCATACTCAGAAGAGCGTTTCGTTCTATTCTTTTACCATAGTTATTGGTGGTACCAGCAGAAAGTACCATCTCTGGAACAAGGAGGGAACCGTGGCCTAAGCTTTAAGACGAACTACCCACGTGGTAGACTCTCCTTGACATTTCTGGGAAACGAGCTAACCCCGACAACCTTGATCAGAGACGAGCGCGAGCAGAGTGAAAAGAACCAACCCATAAGAAGGAGCAGAACCGTCATTGGCAGCTAAGTTCAAATCTATGCTGCCACTTGAACTTCTTGTAACATCTCACATTCCTTAAAGACCATGACGATAACTTTTCTTGATTCATAACTATTCAAATTAATTCTAACTGTTAAAACCTAAAGTGATTAATAAATTTTGTTATTTCTAATGTTACAAATTTAACTTCGATTTAATCATTTTAAAGTTACTGCACGTTTCTTCTTCTTCTTCTTCATGTATACTTAGCCGCCGACCGTCAAAGCAGTCAGTGGCCATCATGCCTAGTGGCGTCTTGTAGGGCAACAATACATTGATTCCACTTTGCTCGATCGGTGGCAATCCTTCGTACAGTGCCCCAACTCTGGTTCATTCTTTGCATCTCAGCCTCCACAGTCCTCCACCAGGTTGTTTTTGGTCGGGCTCTCTTTCGTTTTCCTTCAGGGGTCCAAAGCATAGCTGTTCTTGTGATGGCATCGGGGTCTCTTCGGAGGACATGGCCAACCCAGCTCCAGCGTCTGCCAGCTATGATGGTGTGCATGCCCTCTTGCTTGCTCCGAGTAAGCAGATCTTGGTTGGTGATGGTATTCGGCCAAAAGATTCGGTGAATGTTTCTTAGACTGCACGTTTGTCACAGTCAAATTCCTACACACACTCTAAACAGAGCAATACTAAAATAAAAGAATTCCACTGAGTAAATCAGCTTAAATGAGCTGAAAGTAATAAGTGCTTAAATTCTTCACAAAAGCGTCAGTAGTACGTCATGTTCTTTACAGGGCGGAGTCAGGCGGCGGGGCATGACTTTTATATAGCAAAATACACCGATCAATTCAGGCAGCGGAGCGTCAGGCGGCGGTGCATGACTTTTTATATAGCAATATATATTAGACGGGGGACTTCCTCTGATGATCAGATTGCTTCCTGTTGTATCGCTCTGTAAAGAGTGTCCTATCATAGTTCGATAATGGCGGTTGTGTAGTGTGTTGTTGTTTCTTAGTCATGTTTTACAAACAGTTATACGTACTTTGCAAACAATATATATATATATATATATATATATATATATATATATATATATATATATATATATATATATATATATATATATATATATATATATATATATATATATATATATATACATATATTACAAAACAGGTAGACAATATTTAGTTATACATATAAACGATATTTATTTTACAACAGTTATACGTACTTTACAAACAATATACATATATTTACATATATTACAACAGGTAGACAATATTTAGTTATACATATATTTTACAAACAATATTTATATATAGATAACAAAAGATTTTTGTAATAAATATATTTTATTGTCAAATAACAAACATATAGGATCATATATTAGCATTGTACAATTTTATATGGTAACAAAATACATTATATGAGCAAGGTTATATATTGGTAAATAGCAGTAACAAGAATATAGGATCACATATTGGCATTGTACAATTTTTTTATATATCTATATATTTATAATGGCAAGAGGGAGGTGTGTACAGTATTTTCAAATAACAATAACATTATATGAGTAGGGGTACATATTGGAAGACGGAAAGAGGGGTACAATTTTATTGGTAAACAACAGTAACAAAGGGTCTTTAATAAATATATCACAGGGTTACAGCTGCAGCCCAGACCAATTATACATAAAAATAGATGCTGAGGGGAGATGTCGTCGTGTCGTAAAAATAGGACAGAGAGGTGTGATGTTGGGTGCGTGCACGTGTGTGGTATGGCTTTTTTGTTGGTGTACAGAGAGATATTTTTTATATGTTGATGGGAGATGTGGTGACATTGTCGGCATGTACCTGTCTTTTGATGTAGAAGTAGGACAGGGCATTTCTGTGTTGTTCGTATGAATAGATGGCGGAGCTGCGTGTCTTGAACCCTACATTTTTCCCGCCCTGTGCTTGTTGTGTGTTGAGGACCTCTAAAAACGTGTTTTTGTCTATGGTGTTGTGTTGTTTGCTGAGACCTTTAGTCGTGGTTTTGTCGTAATCACCAAAACAGTGGTAAGTTTTGCTGCAGAGGGAAATCATCCCACTACCCTCGTATTCTAATTTAAAAAGACCCGGTGTGCGTTTGTCAAATAATTTTTGATCGCGACATTTTTGACAAACGAGTCGCGTCTTACCCTCACTAGCAATGAAAACGGATCTATGTTCGGTACACACTTCGGCGGGGAACCGCTGGTCGTAGGCGCTATAAAATTCATGTCGCATAGAGGGCTTAACGGCATTCGCTAGGTTGCCTGTACTAAAGGCCAAGTAAAGACTGTCTGTATCTGTCTCGCATAACTGAAAGTCTGCTCTATCTACAAATCTATCTAGACAGTCGTAATAAAACTCTAACATTCTCAGTTTAGCGTATTGGTAAACGAAAAAAACCTATCTGCGCGGGTAGGTCCCAACTAATTTTCTTTTTAACTATCTCGACTTCGAAAATGTCATCAGTCACTAAACTTATCTTTCTAAACCGGGGGCAGTTTATTAATTTAGACGTACCCTCCCCTGTCGTATACGAGACCTCTACGTGCTTCGACTTATTGGTCAACGTCTTGCCATAGGCAGCGTTCCCTAACAATTTCATTGTTTCACTTGTTATTGCGTAGAGAGGATCGATATCTCCTTGTCGACGGGCGTCCGAAACAGTATCCCCAAACTATTTGAAACATGTCGCAGGCGTATATTCAATCACCTGGTATATACACGTGACTTCTAAACCTTTGGCCAAGTACCAACGAAGCAGTGGCGTCGCCAACAGTATTTTTTCACCCACGTAACTGCCGATCAACGTCCTTCTGTGGGTAGTCATGAGTTTATTTTTTTCGGCGTATTCACGCATGAAAGCTCCAATATCATCTCTCGTGACGTCAACATTTTTGAAAATGGGCGTCATTTCAGAAAAATGCTCTTTCAAGTTATCGGGGACTCGAATGTCACACTCGACTAAACCAAATAAGGTCTCGTCTATCACAGAGGCTAGAATCTTTTATTCCGTTAACGGGTATCTACACTTATTATACGAGGGTTTCAGGCTCGGAAAGGTGGCGCTCAGAAATCGACCGATTGATCGATCGGTTTTCTTCAAGCTTTGCCATTCACATTCCCACATTTCTACCCAGGACAAAATCACACTCGGTCTTCAAATAAGCACCAATTTCCCGTGTCTTTTCATACAACTCAGTCAAGGGTTTTTTATTGACTGGATTAATGTCTCTACCGGTGGTTAGTGGGCAGTTAGGATGGCCATGGAACAGGCAGCCATGAAACTGGTAGACTGTGCGAGACTCTTTGTCCCAGCCATCGACCCTAATGTGTCTATGGCCCAAAGACATTTCACGACCGTTGAACTGGGTTTTTAAAGCCACATTATTTTGGTGCGAGACCCAAGTCAACCAGGCGCGACACTGCACGGTGTATTTATTGACCTTGTGGTACCTGAAACCACCCTCCCTGTTTCTTCTAACGGGAAAATGAGTGTGCATTTTCTGCATAAGCGCCCACAAATAAAGAGCGTTGGCATCATAACTGTAGCGAAAGGTTTTCCTATTATGATAATAGTGGTAGAGCAGAAGTAGAATCTCTCTCCAGAAAGTATGAAGTTCCAGTGCCCGAGAAGTACACTGGTATCACAAGTGAGTTACAGCTGTGAATACTCTGAGCTGGACAATAGATTTAGGCTTCAGAAGTATAAGTTGCTACTTTCGCTATCGTAACCCTATGTGATAATATAATTAAATTTGAAAAGGTAACTCAAAATTTAACAGTTAAAAATTTAACAAGTCAAATGAGTACAATTATCCAATTTATTATGTACATCTATATATTCTTGTAATGATAAATGGGTGTTGGAAGATGGTAAAATGTATTATTTTTTACAGTTACAAATTAAAATAACTAATAGAAAAAGTCTTGGATTTATCTTCCACTGAATTTACAACAAAAGGATTGTCACATTATCTCTTGCCATCTAGTTGTCATCATTAGACAGTCGTTTTAGAAACTGCTCACAGGATTTGTTGGATGGATACAAAGAAACTCAACTTTAGCCACGTCTGCTCGAGGTTCCTCCGACACACTGGAGTACGGAAGACTTTCCTTCAGCCCGCCCTATAACTACGGGGGACTAAGGTGTTGAAGTTTGGTTGACCTCTAGGCTTCAGTGAGCTGGATCAACTTCTTCAAGTCTTTAGTTTCTCGATCAGGAATGATCATAAACATTGATCATAAAAACCTGGAACAAGAAGTAATAGGTGGCCATGTTGTTCCAACAATCTCACCACCAACTACTGTTCATGATGCGACCATGTCTTCAGTGTTTGTATATAAATGAATGAATCATGGTAGTATGTTACAGAGATAGCATGATAAGATAATGTATACTGTGCAGAATTAACAAATTACATGAATAAATCATAGGTTATGATAGATGGGTACGATATAACCTTTGCCTTCCACTTATGGATGTCAAGTCACTTATGTACTTGCTGGTATGTCGTAAGCTTCCAGGCAAGAACTAGCCATGATATATGTGGCTAACCAATTAATGGTTATGCTTCCTGACAATGCCGGTGAAGGTTATCTCTGGTTAGCGTCATTCTCTTTTTTATTATATCTGATACAATCAATCAGAAATAAAATCTGAAATAAAATGATATTATTCATACATATATCTTTAATAAACTTACATACCCTCTTAGGATCTATAAGCTCACGGTGAGATTATTTTGGTTGAAGTTAATCTGCCCTACATGCAGCGTGAAAAAATAACTTTTCTTGCAGATACTGTCTTCCAGTTTCTCACTTTGGCTTCTGGATTTGGTATGTGTGATTTTTAACGCGTCCCTCTGTCCTTATATTTCAGTCTCTCGCGCGCACGAGAAAGCACCTCTAAAAGTCCCAAAAGATTTTCGTTTCATTTCCTGGTTTGAGGCTATTTGAAGCAATCTGTGTTTTTCCTGTACTTGTTTTTTTCTTCTGTTCACTACACACTTATATTCTTCCGTCCTTTCTATGTATCATTTCCTTTTCCCCATATGAGGCTTTCATTACATATAAGTTTTATACAAATCCGTTGAGGCTTGTTAGTGTAATAAATTTTTAAAGATTATTAGCTAACTTTTAGCCGATGTGATGAAGGTGAAAAATATTAATTATCTTTAAAACTATTTATATTTGAATAATATCCTTTTGGATATAATTCCTAGTCTATCTCCTTTGTTGAATTATTTTTATTTAATATTATTCCAACCGGGCGTTCTCCTGTAGTGAATAATTTAATGTCCAGTAAATGCAAACTTTGAAAGTCCGCCATTCATTCCTATTAGCTATTTCCCCATTCTTCAGTAATACTGTATGGCTTTTAACCGTAATTCACATTTCCCGTCTACTACAAACTTCAAAGAAAGACCGCCGCGCTGACCTTGCGCTGGTGTGTGTGTGTGTGTGTGTGGGAGTCGCGCTACACATTTTTTTTCACAACAAAGCAAGAGGAACCAAATTTCGCTACAGAGCCCTCTTCTTTAAAACAGTGCATGCACAGTTAACTTTTTGGTAACTCATGCTGCAGTTTCTCCTTACTTTTCTGTTTTTCTATATCTCCTTTGATAGGATGACGACTTAAAAAATCGGGTCCAAGATTGTACCGTCCTGGAATGTATCTCACATTGAACGAATATGGAGATAACAGTAAACTCCACCTTAAAAGTCGTGAATTTAATTTTTTAGACACTGCTAAAAACATCAAAAGCTGGTGATCACTTTCCACAATGAAGTGTTTCCCGTAAAGAAAAGGGGCGAATTTGTTGATCGACCAGACCAAAGCGAGGCATTCACGTTCAACGGTAGAATAATTTCTTTCAGCTGTATTTAACTTTCTACTGGCAAACGCTACTGGTAGAAGCATATGTGGCGGTGTGTCTGTTTGCTGTAGTAATGTTGCTCCGATGCCTACATTGCTAGCATCCGTTCTTAGTACGAATTCTTGTGTGAGATCGGGAAGGGCAAGGATAGGTTTATTTGTCAGCTTATTTTTCAACTCTGTATAAGCCTGTTCACACTCCGCAGTCCATTGTATTTTATCCGGCTGACCTTTTTTGGTTAAGTCGGTTAATGGCGCGCACAATGAGTTAAAATGGGGTATATATTTCTGATAAAACCCGCACAGTGACACAAAGGATCTTACATCCTTCTTAGTCTGTGGTCTTGGTGCTTTTCTCATTTTCTCTACATTCTTTGGGTCCGGAGACATTTGCCCTGTAGAGATAGTGTGACCTAAAAATTCCAATGTCTCACATCCAATATGACACTTAGTTGGACGTGCAGTCAATCCCGTTTCTCTCAGTCTATCCAACAACATGGAGAGTGCTACTACGTGTTCCTCGAAGGTAGTGGTAGCAATCAGAATATCATCCATGAAGTTGGTGATATGAGGATTTTGTAATGGTTCCAACAATTTCCTCATCATTCTGGTGAAGATACTTGGAGCATTCTTTAAACCAAATGGGAGTACACTGAACTCGTAATGTCCATCCGGTGTACTAAAGGCTAACAGTTTCCTAACTTCTGGTTTCACTGGTATTTGGTAGTATCCCTTGCTTAGATCTACTTTTGAAAAATACCGAGCCTTACTCAATGTAGCAAACAACTGATTGGTGTCAGGTAATGGGTCTACCTGAGATTCAGTGATAGCATTTAGTTTCCTATAATCAATGCATAACCTGTGTTCACCACTAGGTTTCCTTAATAGCACCACACTTGAGCTGTAGGGAGATTCAGACTTTGAAATAATTTTCTCTCTTAAGAGATAGTCAATCTCATCCTTGAGTGCCTGTCCTTTAGCATAAGGTATAGGGTATGTCCGCATACAAACTGGTGTAGGGTCAGTAATCGTCATGTCATACTCTAACAGATTAGTACACCCTGGCTTATCTGTGAGTACATCAGCATGGATTTCTAACACCTCCTGAACCTTTTTCCTCTGCTCAAGAGTTAAATGTTCACTCACATTAACCTGAGCATAGCTTTCCGTAGTTGTTTTGAGTTTGAGTTTGAGTTTGAGTTTGATTCCCTGGGCGCGAGTTATTCACTCTTATGCCCTTTAGGGGACGAGTTATTCCCTCGTTCATACCCTTGAGCCAGTTATGGGAGGTTAGGTGTGGGCTTTGTTTCAACCCCAAGGGAGCATCCTAGACTCAGCGGTATGGTACACCAGGCCCATTTTGGCGTGCGTGTGATACCAAGAGGTTTGACGCTCTCTACCCGGTGCAGGGGGGTTATATCTCCGAGACGAGACTAGCACGAGCAACCAGTCAACGGCCATGGCACGAGCAACCAGACAGCAAGTGGCGCGGTGGCGAAGCCACCGCCTCCACATGTCTGTCAAAAGTGGGCTTTCTTGCAACCCCAGAGAGCATCCTAGACTCAGAAGCATAATGCACCAGTCCCACTATGGAGTGTGTGCCATGTTCCGAGGTTTGATGGCTCTCTACCCTGCAAAGGGGGTTATATCTTCGAGACAAGGAGCGGTCTTGGGCTTTGTTGCAACCCCAGGGAACCTCTTGTCGGGTAGCGAAGGTGCAATGCTACGAGACAATAAGTTCTCTACCCTGCAAAGGGGGTTATATCTCCGAGACAAGACGTATCGAGGCGTAGGCGCAGCCGGCGCCAAGCCTCTACCACTCTCGAGCTGTATTACCAAGAAGAAAGACAGCTCTTGCACACCTGAACCGAGAAGACCAGGCAACCGGGACTACTCGCAGTCTCGATGGGACATGGCTTTGTTTCATGGCGTAGTAGCGACCGAGCCTCTACTACTGTCAAATGACGTTATCTAGACGGACACAGACACATAGCACTGCCTCTACTATACTGGGAGGACCCGGCAGCCGGGACCACACACAGTCTCGAGAGGACAAAGATCGCCGAGTTGTTAGGGGGTATTCCATGGAGGAAATTGGTTCATCCTGCATTTCTGTTGCAATGGCCAGGGTCATGATATGTGCAACTTCTGATGCTTCCCTGTCATAATACTTTTTAAGAAGGTGGACATGATACACCTTCTCCTTTCCTTTCTTGTCAATCTTATAGTTGGTCCGGGAAAGTTTTTCCAATATGACGTAGGGTCCCTGCCATCCAATTTACAACTTGTTATTGCTGCTAGGCAACAGTAACAGAACCTTTTCTCCCACCTCAAGTTCCCTACCTTTTGCTGTTTTATTATAGTAAGCAGCCTGCTTCCTCCTGGCCTGTCTCAAGTTATCATTTGCCAGTTTCCAACTTGTTTTCAATCGAGATGTCAACTCGTTGACGTATTGGTATGAAGAAGTCACGGTTTCTTCTGCTTTTTCATCAGTCCATGTCCGCAACAATGCTTCCAGTGGACCTTTGATTGGTCGTCCAAACAACAATGTAGCTGGAGCCAATCCTGTGGAGTTATGTGGGACTTCCCTATAGGCAAAATAGTGCTGAGGGTAAGTATGTGTCCCCAAGTTTTCAGGTTTATCACTAGCCAACTTTCTAAGGATTGAAATGAGCGTGCCATTGAACCGCTCTACTTGATCATTCCCTTGGGCGTGGTGGGTACGGGCATACAGTGATAATGTGTCTAGCTTGAAAATAACTGAAATACTTCTTGTGTTAGCTTTCCTCCCCTAAACTGAGAAACCATTGTCAGTCAATATTTGATGGCCTCACATCGCAAGGGAGTATCGACCGGAGAGGTAGAATAGGGTCCTCGACCGCCGCATTTCTCAATTACGATCCTACTGTACGACGTGTGAGTAACAATGACGCAAAAACTCCGAGTCGGGCAAACGAAGGGGTCGGGGAACAGCATCGGTTTACGATTAGGGGTGCGATCCCAATGATGGTGGGCGGAGACTTTGGGACGCAGTATGGTTGCTGGAGGCAGTCTATTGCGACACCAACCACGCAGCCTAACTCCAATAATAAAAATGGAAAGGATCTGCCACATACCGAATCTATGTCACTTGTAATCGGCCTGGCCAAAATACAATACGACAGCCCTAGACGAGAAAAAAATCACCCAGGGTGCCCCCTCTTCCCATATGTCCTCTCCCGCGCACCGCATGTCCAGGGCCCTTCCATCTCTCTATTTCTCCACCCTGGAGTACCATTTTTCGATTTGCGATCCCCAGCGAAAATGTCGCCATGTGCTCAATCATATGGTAAACAAAGAAAATATCCAGCTTTATCTAATATTTTAAAACATTTATCAAATTATTATTTCTTCTTCTTCTGGAGGGTTATGGCTGGATTTAAGGTACTGTTTGGCCAAAGCGAAGTGCAGACAAGTGGTAGCTGTTGGGGGGGGAGTGCAGATTATGGAAGGCCTTTTCTCATCTGCTTCTGTGATAGTATTGATGATAGTGACCCGCCCTCACTCTTTCTTAGAGCTAGCCTTGTGTACTGGGACTGTTGTGCCGTTCCACGATGGGTCTTTATGAGGTTTCTCCTTATAAAGACATATCTAACAGTCCCGGATTGATAATGGGGTAGATAGGTTGGACCATCACTGCAGGGGGGGCTTTATCTCGAGCCTTCCAAGCATAGCGTCGTAGTCATCGAGATTTATTACGGTCAATGGTGTGTCAAAGTGTCATGTGTACCTGCTCCCTTGACTGTGTCCTGCAGATTTCGCACTGTATTTCCTGTGTGTTAACTGTTCCGGACGTCCACCAATGAGAAGAGGCAGCACTAGCTGAGATCAAAATCCAAGCCTTTATCAAATAGCACAGGACTTTGTGTTCCGATTCAAGGTCACTTCCCGTCACAGTACGTGGGATGATCTGGATTCCTTCTGACTATTCAGCCAGTGTCCTTCCATAGGCCCCTGTTTTTCTCTGTTGTAGAGGGGTAGGCCCCTGGCAGGCGTGATGAGGGGATGTGTGTGTTTTTTTTATCCCGTCTGCATTCCGCATGGAAAATTGTTGTTACTCATTTTGTCAAGATTTACACGCACTTTGAGCCTTCCTATCCTAATGTGAGTTTTGCGGTTGATTCGATGAGGCCGGATAGAGGGTTATTTGTCTTTAAAGAGATTTCTGGATGGTTTTGATGTCTTGTTGAATTGTGTATACCCCAGTGTTACAGAGATTGTGTAGGAAGTTTTGTGGAGGTTTTGGAGAACTCACTCCGTCAATCTTCTTATTAGGTTTCCTGACACAGACTGACTGAGCATCTTAGATAATCTTTCAGCCATTGTTAGAAATCGTCCAAGACTCGGAGCACTCCCTTGCTCCATAAGAAATGTAGTAGCTCATAACCAGAGTCAGTAGGTATTTCTCGAGATCAGTGTTCCATCGATGACCATTTCTTTATATCTTGACATTTTTCGCTAAGTCTAATCCATTTGGAAGTCAGATATTTTTCCAATCTGGTCGAGAGAGGACCCGTTGGTGGTTGAGTAATTTTAGCCTCCTGAAGTATCTTAGCAGTTCGGAATCTCTTCGATAGGGGAATATCCTAATTCTTTTCTCGTGTACGCTGACCCAATAAAGCTTGTGATTTGGAGAGAAGGGAGAGCATAATCTTCCTTGGGTGTCTTCTTTTGGAAAGAGTTTTTTAAAATAAACATCGTTAAAAAGAAAACCGTCCCCGCGCGCTCCTTCCCGGAACCCCACCGCAGGGGGAAAAAAAAGAAAGCGCGGCCCGATTTGGGTAAAAGAGAAAAAGAAAAATAGAGGGGTTTTTAAGGCGGGCCCCACCTGTATTTCTCCCCCGCCGCATTGTATTTCCGTTTTCTAATCGCGCAGAGGAGTTAGAGGTCTAGTCTCCTCATATCTATCCAGGTACGACTGCGAATGGCTGTCTGCCTTCTCAATAAATGGGGATCCAGGTGGAAACTCTCTCCACGAAGTAGAAGGTCCAACCTTGCCCGTGGTTGGAGAAAGCTTGATGCGCCTCAATGATCCCGGGAGCTATGCGCGGCGGAGTATTTACGTCCTGGCATTGGTTCCCACCCAAGCCGTTGGACATGGTCCTAGGGTTGAGGTGAGGGTTGGGGCCCCGCGACCCGGCGCCCCCCAAGAAAAGGAGTGAAAAAAAAGGGGGGTGAAACGAAAGAAAAAACGAGCTTGAGGGGGGGTGAACCCTAATAAGGTGTAGAATGCAGATTGATCCGGGGTGAGCCGAGTAGTGGGGCTATGGGGTGGCCATGGCCTTCTAGGGGAGAATGCAACCAGAGTGGATAGACCACTCTACTGGTTGGGGGTAATGGGCACGTGCAAGTGCCTCATTCTTAATGTTGGGAGAGTTGAAATACGCACAGGAATGGCGAAACTTATATTAGGTTGGTGGTTACTCTCAATTCGGACTGTGGTGGCCATCGGAAACCCCACCGCTCTAGTGGCTACTCGCTGGTCATACCCGCACCATATCATCCCACGGGGGAACTTCGGATAACAAGCCTACTGAGTAGGCAAAGCTTTAAGTCTCCACTCAGCAAATGCATCAGCCTTCCCATCCTCACCATGATGACCCAGTCCTATGCGCCCGCCCCCCCCCCCCCCATGCCTCAAAATGCTGTTGAAAAGTCCAGTACGGTCGGAATCGGGGCTCTCCCAGAAACTGAGGTGAACCTATCGCCCCCCCCCCCCTCCCCCCCCCCCCCCCCCTGCCCCTTGGAACGGGGAGAACGCGCTGCTATTGGCGTATGTGATATTGTACTGTATGATGGGTTGGTGGGGTTCCGGTACTTAACATGGGGGGATGGCCTGGTGTGTGTGTACTGGAGCGGGTGGGGGCCATTTGATGAGAACCCAGCTTAGGGTTTGCAAGGCTGGTCGAGGTCATTACCTTGGGGATCAATTCACTTGGGCACCAGACTTGAATACAGGTGTCTCTTGTACTGGATGGGCCTTGCATGCAACCCGATTTTTTCTACAATGGAGTGTTGGGCAGGTTGGTGTTGTTGTATCGGGAAGTGGCTCTCGTGCATGGACGTGAGGATGTCCTTGGGAGAGCCACCCAGAACCACAGAGTCCACAGCAGGATTGTGCAAGCTCTGCATTAGTTGTGTGTGAGAGCCCCCTGGATGAGACGGGGAATGCGGACACAACTGCACAGTGTGCTACCCCACCTATCCCCAACTGCTAACTTTCAGAACAGAAGTGGGAAGTGGGGTCCTCTGGTATGCGTGCCAAGGCCAGGCTGATAAAAAGCCTGGGAAAGAACTGGAGCGAGCAGAACTACCCATAACTCACAATTTGCAAGTTGTCATGATGGCATGTAAAAAGCCATGGGGGAAAGAGACAGGGCTATTTTAGTGAAGATAACTGTGCAACCAGTATTTTCACCATACGAGCGACTCGGACACGTTGTCCGCCACTCTGTGTTTAACAAGTGTCCCCCCCCGCTCGCAGAGCAGATGACACCCCCAGCGCTAGCCTTGCGAAATAGTCTACTACTGGGGAAACATAAAAACAGATTAGGGTATGAGCCCACTCCTCCCGCCCAATTTTGTTGAAACAGGTGCTAAAGTCAAGTCACGTAAGATACTAGGCCCAGAAAGGCGCCAACCGGAAAGACCAACAATATCAGTATGCAACTCGCTTACTCGCTTTTTTTTTTTCTATGGAGAGTACACCGTCAAATAAATCTCGTTCTGGTGCTCGCCCTGTGCGCAGTACACCACAGTCTTTTCACGAGGTGCAGGTATGTCAGTGTAGCCGGGCTCCTGAAGCCCTCCCGACAGAGCCCACCCTCCCAGCTACTGGTAGACCAGGACCCTCTCAAACCGTCTTGCCTCCCCGAGCCGTCAACAGACGGGCGGAGGATGAACTACTGACCAAAACAAAACAGAAAAAGCAACGAAACCCAGTGAGTGGCCACTTGTCATGATGCACTGGAATGCAGAGGGAGTGAACAGCAAGCAGGCTGGATACAGCAAAAAGACAGAGCTGGAAAACATCTTGTATGAGAAGCAAGTCAGTGTTTGCTGTATCCAAGAGACTCACTTGAAAGCAGATCCAACCTTTAAAATAAGGGATATGCATATTGCTTTCAAGATCCTACAGACAAGCAGATTAGACGAAAAGGTGAGGAGTACTAGCTTGCCTCTTTGTACGAATGATAACGATTCCTGCACGGACGAAAGGTAAAGTGCGCTGTTCATGGATGGAGCATCAAAATCAGACTGCTGCAGATAAATTGGACCAAGAAGGGAAATAAGAAACTCCTGTAACTTAAAGCTACTTTCCTACACTAACAAACCCCTGTATGTTCCTCAGTTCTCTATCTAACAGTACCAGGCGGTTGTGCTATCCCCTGAGCCACCAGTCTTGTAGTAGGCAGTTTTGGGATACTTGTTGTAATAGATGGGACATGGCGCAGAATCTTTTGCTTAGGATAACCATCCTGAGGTCACAGGAGGTTGAAAGAGGATGTAGGAACCAGTGTGTCGAAGAATGATCGACCGTTCCCTAAGAGCCTAAGACAAATAAATGCCACCAGGGACTATCACAACCTTCCTACCCATTTTCGAGAGCCCGATGAGGTGAGTGCAGGGGCCACAGAGCGCTCAACACCACTACCAATCCATTGGCCTTTTCCGTCACTCACACCAGATAGGTAGCTGGATCTATATAGTAAGAAGAAGTTATGCAGAGCCAGCTAAGGTGAAGTCGCGACCGGATGCTGCCGCAATCTTTCTATACAACTGTCCATATAGTGCGCGGCGGGCGTCTCAGGTACAGCCGTCCCAGGCCATTAGAGACGGAAGATGGAACAACAGCGGAAATAGACCCACTGGGTTTATATTCAGGCTAATCAGGGTGTGTGAACACGGCTTGCGTTGTCTGACCGTACACCTGTCACTAGTTGATAACAGACACTTAAAGATCAGATAATTTGAAGTGGAGTAAAAGACTTCGAATCAGATAGTGCATATACGAACAAGCTTGCAGCAAAAGGAAATACACTTAATATTTCCCAAAAGGATGCCGGCGTAACAACATACCAATAGGGGGGGGGGGGGGGGGATCTGGTCCACACGACCCATAAGACATTCGAGTCAGGGAAGCCTAATGATGGGCCAAAGGCTGATAAAGAGACGTCAGAGTCCCACAGTCCTTATTCTACGTTAAAGAAACTCACCAAACAAATTGGAGAAAAGCGGCTAGTAGCGCATAGTGTTCAGAGTCAACGAAACTGCAGAAGTTAAGAATGAGCGGAAAAATGCTGGTATAACAAAAAAACGTGGCGGAGATCCGCTGTAACCATTGAGTGAAAGACGGACGTCATGAGAAACGAGTTTTGAGAGATGATTAGTTCACAGTTCACTGCAAAATTATGAAAGCGAGCATCCTTCGGTACACTTCATTGTGCGAGACTATTCAAAACACAAAGTGATATAAGCATCCTACGGCAGGCCTATACACTTGTTTCACAGTAGGAATAACAACAAGCTGTGGCAGACCTTGTTATGCTAGAAAGGATACAGTTATGTTCTAAGATAACGAACAACTACTATAGTACCCATTAACCATAGACCATTCAGAGAAGAGATAAGGGGGAAAAGTTGAAATTACTGGGCGAACGCATCTGGGAACGCGGATCGATATACCTCGCAGGGCCCCCAAGGATGTGGAGACCCATCGAACAACTATGGTGGATGCAACTACAGAAGTGCTATTTCGCTACGAAGGCTTAAATTTCAATAGCGTGTCCATGACGTGCGCGGCCCAGATCAAAAGCGATCAGCAACGAAAATGCGTATAAATCCTGAGTCTCAAGCATGCAAAAACAAACAGGCTTGATGACTAAGAGTTTCAACCACACTCTGTTATGGGAAAGGAGCGTGTAGCCAGACGCGTGTATGAGAGGAAATGGCCATACATACACATCACGCCATGACAAAATAAAGGTGCAATGGAAAGATAACCGGGGATGGCGAGTCAAGGGGTTTACCGGCCAAGTCAGGTTCCACACTAAGCAGTGATGTTGGAAAGAGACTATGGAATCGGAAGTCAACGAGCAACCAGCATATGAGTGAAGATGGTATTGATAGAGGGTTACTGGATGCAAGAGACCTGTGAGCCGTGGAACAAGCATGAGATTTAGAGAATGCTACAGTAACGAGGAGAGATACGCAATTTAGCTTCACTTGTCACAAGCAATAGAAGATGTGTGCCTCTAGCCAGTGAGAAGAATAAAGTCCTAACTGATCTTGGTCGACGACTATTCGATACTTGCAAGCCAGGCCTTTTGACAAGTTTGTGTGAAAGATGTTCCACAGTTGTCATATACAACTTGATGAGAGAAGTGGGGTGAAATGCCAATGGGCAACGAAGATGAAGATAGGATCCAGTCATACTTTGCATATAACATGAGAACATAGAGTCACTCGGACGGTGACTGCAGGGGCTCAGATCAGAAAGTGAGTTGTCTATGCCCGATCAGGGGTGACCATAGAGCTCAAGGAGGGAGTATTTTCCCAATACGCACTCATCTATGTTTAGCAGTCACCCGTCATCAATGTGCCCTGAAGTGAAAGATCTCAACCTGCCTGTAGTGTTAGAGAGCTGCCTTATATTGTGCAGGGATGACCCTAGATACTTTCTGGTGCTCTGATGAAAAATGTCCGCACCACAGTATAAGCAAATTAGTTAGAAGAGGCAGCGTCAGGCAGTCCAGCACATGGCTAGTTGTCGCATAATAGGTCAGGAGAGAAAAGGGCTTTATCACAAATAAAACATCAATGTTAGCAGTAACTCGGGGTCCACAACATCTGTTCTAGCGCCGGTCCAGCCCCCAAGATCAAATGCAGCTTAACAATAATACACCTATGGACCCCCAACCTGTTGATTTTCACTGACGAAAGCTACCCCTACCTCAATGCTTATGTTAGTACCATGTTCTGAAAGTTGACCTAAAGTTATCTTTTACATATTGTGTTATATAAAGTGCCATTTTTAGGAGAATGAAAGGAGTGGCATAAGGAAGAGCCCGGAAGACGACGAGGTGAAGGCCTAGACTCAGACATTTAGTCGAGGTATGCCAAGATCTGGGTAGGAGCAAATTGCGAAACCGAAACCATCTAAAGAATATTTATAATGGATAGTAATAAGAACCACACACCTATAGAGGTTTATGTGAGTGCGATCATACAGCAGCGATGGTACATCAGCTGCAAACTTTACCACATCATGCCGGCTATCCTTTGGACATAGGTTGGTTGCGGCGGAAATCAGAGCTTCGGTCACAGTGGCTGCGATTAGACGGGAAGCCCATGATACAACAAGCACCGCAATAACAAGGTGACAGTGCAGAAGTGTTTGTCCTGTTATTTGGAGCAGGACTTATAACTCCCATAGAAGCGAGATACAAAAAACCAATTTGAAAATCCAGATGGAAAAGTACAACAGTATGTCGCCTATATGCCAAAAGTTAAAAGATAAAAACGAAACTCACGAATGGAACGTTTAAATAATTCCCACACAATGAATGAGCTGAGCTAATTCTATGCTGGCATTAGGTGACCGAGTCTGGCCTAAAGCTAAAGCCGGTAGCAAGATATGTGCATTCGGGGAAAAGTACTAATAAGGTACAGTCAATCAACGAAAACCTAGATTCCATAGAAGACATAGCAACACCAGACTTGAAAGGCCCACCCTAATAAACCTTGTATCTAAAATCAGAAGAGGGAGCAGAGCCAGCAGCTATGGCCCATCCAAATTATTAAATACAACCAAGTAACAAATTTACAGTGAATAGAGTTCTCCACAAAGTGGAATGTGATTTAATAATGAATCTGCAAAAAACGAACTTCAAGCGATTGAGTATTATCCAATGACGAGTGGTGCTATCCCTATAGCAGAGCGGGATGGATACAATGTCCTATACAGGATTGTGACGTCAGCAACGTAAATTCTGTGTGGTAGGTGAATGGAGGGTGCCGGTATCTTTATCTCATATCCTGACAACCACTGATTAGGGGGGGCTAGCACATTCCCACTGGTAAATTCCTGTTCAACTAGAACAGCTGATTATCAGCTCTAGAGCGAAGCTTTCAAATATATGAAGAAGTAACCCCAACTTTGACTGCGCGGACCAGTGTAGGACCATCCTGCGACAGAATCACTGTGTCAGTCCTGGCAAGCGTCATCCGAGGTGGTGTAAGGACTCCCGCATCTGAGAAAATGAACTAAAAAGGCAAGGTTAATGCTGCCAAAAAGAGAACCAAACTTCAGGGTGGTTACCGGAGGACTCAATGATGTGTGTAACCCGAAAGATGAAAAGAAGGCAGGGAGATAAGCGCGATGTTCAAAAAAGGGAGGATGGGAATTGTTAACAAGGTAAGGATAAGAAGTCGACATACTTTTGAGAAGAAGAGAGATGGGGGGCTAACCAGGAGCTAATCGATGAGGATAGAACAGAACCGAATCGCAAAGACGACTAACACAGCACCGAGCCGACCTGGCATGTACAGACAACTATTTTTTCGTGACCTGCATTACATGGCATGAGGACAAACTGTAATATAAACACAATGGGGCCACAATGCAAGGAAGGGGCCTAGTTGGGTCCTGCATTCAACAGGCACCACTGTTGCACATGGTGAGATGCAAACGAACAAAACTGTCAGATTCGCAATGTGCATACCCGTGGGGGGGTGGGACTGTCCGTCGAGTTAAATTGACCATTTAAGAAAAGATATATACTTGGCCCAATGACTCAACCACTAAACTCAAAGGTTGCTGAAATGGACGGTGAGAAAGAAGGAACATCAAGGACACCTTCGAATTCATCATCGAACAGCGTCTAGCCGGTGTAAATCATCGGAGGAAAGAAGGTTCGGATCGCAGATAAGAAGGTTGGAAACACAGGAGGCTCCAGTTTGCGTTTGCGGTGAGGATTTGGAGGTGCTCTCGGAGTAGATATTGTGAGCTACACCAAGATTGCTAGCCTTCTCCCTGGAGTAAGACAAGTCCTTTAAACTTATCGAGCTCATTACTCTTATTTAGACCTTCTTTCTTCAGCTTCAGCCTCATAGTAGCAAATCAGTTGGGCTTCTCTTGACTGCTTCTAACCTGTTGGCTTGTTGTCGCATCGCAGTCCATGGAACTTTTTGGTGCTCGTCTGAACAGCCTCTAATTATCTTAGCTTCAGGCCTCAACAACCATCTTTTATAGCTGCTCCTTCAGCTTCAGCTTCCATTCTTTAGTCACACTATCGAGAAATAAGAGGTTATCCACTGAAGTAGCTTACAGGATTGTGATAGGTGTCGAATAAGAATCTCCCTGTCATCCGGCGGGAGAGTCTTTTTCCTTCCGCATAATGCTCAGCTCGTAGAACTTCGACCATAGTCACCCATATGTGTGCGTACTTAACCATAGATGTATATAAAGATAATGCGACTTCAATTAACCATTAATCTAAATTAAAACAATTAGATTAACGATTTGAGACAGGAACAAATCTTAAGAGACCAATGTAGTAGCGATTCCTATTTACCTTCGAACGTCGAATTGTAACTACTATATGCGAAGAAAAAGTTTATTCAAAGTGTTATTAGTGAGCATGTTTCAAAAAATTTTTATTTTATTTAACCAAACTATTGTGTGCACAAGATAGAAGAATACAATGATATAGTGGAGGGCTCAGCTACAGAAGGAAATATCCCGTGCGAGGAAGTGATCCCCGGCAATGTAACGAAATTGGTTTTCCTATTATTTGATAAAAGGTAGTGTAGAGTGCTGAAGGTAGAAAAGCGTCTCTCGCGAGAGCGAGTAGAGAACGTTATTCCATATCGCCGAGAGGAGTACAGCGATGGTGGAAGCAACAATAGGAGTTACAGCTGGAATACTCTGAAGCGACATAGGATGATAGGCGCAACAGAAGTAATAAGTGCTACTTCTCTGCTAGTCGTAAAACCCAATGTGAGATGAATATATCGATGAAAATTTGTGAAAATGAAACTAGCATGAAATTTTAACGATTTAAAAATTGTAACAAGTGCAAAGTGAGTACAATTAACCAATTTATGGCTGTAGCATGCCGCGGGCCTTTTGCTATATATTCTATGAAATGATAAAGAGGGAGTGGTTTTTGAGAGATTGGTAAAATATGTATTATTAATAGGTACAGTTACAAATTAAAATTAACTAATGATAAAAAATCTAGTGTATATAATCTTTCTCACTGAGATTACAACAAAAGGAATTGTGTCCACATATCTCTTGGCCAGCTAGTGACAATCAATAAGAACATCGTTTTAGAAACTGCTCACAGGAGTTTGTTGTGATGGATACAAAGAAACTCAACATTCAGCCACCCTTCTCGAGTGTGTTCCACCGACACAAGGCACTGGAGTACGGCAGACTTTCCGTCGGACCCCCGCATAGGGCTGACGGGGACCTAAGGTTTGTTGTGAAGTTTGTTACCTCGTCAGTGCATTCAGATGAGCTGGAATCAACTACAATCAAGGATCCTTATAGTTTTCTCCGATCATGAATGATCATAGCGAGGCTATTTGGCATGCATAAAAACGCGTGAACAGAGTAGTAAAAGTGTGGTGCAATGTTATTTCCAACCAAGTCTCACCACCAAACATCGCAGTACATGATTCACCTTTCTTCAGTGGAATGTATATAAATAATGAATGCATTGTAGTATGTTACAGAGATAATCATGGTAAGGATAAAGAATACCAGTTGCAGAAATAATCAAATTACAAAGAATAAATCATAGTTAATGATACATGTGGTACGGAGTATAACCTGTTTGCCCTTCCACTTATGTGAATGTCAATCACTTAATGTACTTGCTAGGGTATTGGGTCGTAAAAAGCTTCCAGGGCAATGAACTAGCCATATAATGTTATACTAACCAATTAATGATTAAATCCAGTCGCGTGTGACAAAAATTGCCGGTGAAGATATCTAAGTGTGTTAGCGGTGTCATTCTCTGATTTATTAAATACTGTAAAGCGAGTCGAATCATAAATAAAAGTCATAAAGATAAAAAATGATAAAGTATTATTCATACATAAATCTTGAGAATAAAGCTTACGAATAGGGGCCGCAGGCCTTAGGAAACTATATAGCTCACGTGTAGATTATTATAGTTTTTGAAGGTTAATCGCCCTGCAATTGCATCGGTTGAAAAGAAAAACTTTTCTTTCAATAATGGTCTTCCAGTTTTCACACTTTGGTCTTCCTGTGATGTGTGTTATGTGATGTATTATCAAAGACGCTTCCCCACATGACCTTAGGATATTTGCCAGTTCCTCGCTGCGTGCGCGTACATAAAGTCGGACACTAAAAGGTCCCACAATATTCGTTTTCATTCGTCGCTTGGTTATGTGAAGGGTCGTAATTGGTAGAGAGAGAAAAAAAGATCTGTGTATTATTTACCTTTACGATGTTTAGTTTATTCTTCTGTTCAATACCCCCTTAGATACTTCCGTCCTTTCTAGGTTTATCATTTCCTTTGACCCCAATAGGCCTTTCATTACATACATATAGAGTTTTATACGAAATCCGTTGAGGCATGTTAATGTGTAATAAAATTTAAAGTATGATTAGGGCAAAGCGAGAGTATTAGCCGTCATGTGAGGATGAATGAGAAGAAAACATATTAGTAATTAGCTTTAAAACAGCGTAGAGAATATTTGAAAATATCCTTTTGGATTAATACCTAGTGGCTATCTCCGTTTTTAGAAATTATTTTATTTAAGTATTTATTACAACCGGCGTTTCACCTGTAGTGAATAATTTAATGTACCCAGTAAATGCAAACCTTTGAAAGTCCGCCATGTCATTGCCGAATAGCTAGATTCCACCATTCTACAGTAATACTAGTTAAGGCTTTTAACCGTAAGAGACACAGATATTATCCACGTCTACTACAAACTACCAAAGAAAGGTGACCGCCGCCTGTACCGTTTGCCGGTGTTTGGTGTGTGTGGTAGTCTCGCTATTGGGGCCGCATATATTTTCACAACAAAGTCAAGAGTTAACCAGAAATTTCGCTACAATAACTGAGTTAATACCAAACCAAGGCCACTTTGCCAGCCAGTCTAAATGTGTGTTTTGTCCTTTTTCGTATTAAGACCTAGGTAGAAAAATTTATGAGAAGTGGGAGCCTCGGGGCCCCGACTAGTGAATGGTTTGTACTCAAGCCTGAGTATGTAGTGTGAAGAATCGCAGTGCTACCCGCTTCCAGCATAAAGAAAATATATATGAGGAGTTCATGAGAGGTGTATTGAAAATAGGTACGTGGGGATATAAAACGTTACACCTGGCACGCTGCAAATCGCGTCTATAACATGTCTACTCATAGACCACGCGATAGAAAACAAACTTGCGTTTCTAAAGTGCAGAATAAGAATGGGACCACGTCGAGCGTTGTTGGAGGAAATACCAAGTCAGAAATGCGCCCGCAGTAGTGGCCATAGGGGCGTGAGTTATCGTGGACCCCACACCCTAATTGCATTCGTCAGATACTACCTTTACTGGAAAATTTAGCATATTTAGTGATACGCGAGGGAGGAGGAAAAAAGTCCGAGTGGGTGAAGCGTCGTTTCGTTAACGGAGCGTCTAAATGGTGATGTTATTCTAAACAAAGAAACCTAGACACGTGGAATGTCGATGTCACTGTAAAAGGCGGCCAGATACTTGCAGGATAACTACAACCGGGCTAGGGTTAAATTTACATAAGTATCAAAAAGACTATGAACTGTCTGGTGTATCGATACAGCGATACAAGTTAAGTTATTTGCGATTTTACTAAATAAATAAACTCGGGAGGATTATCTAGTGAAAATAACTTAGAATCAGGTTATTTTTTATAACGTTACGTCCATATTTCGGCACCGGGGGTTTGGATAAATTCCTAGAACTGGCGAGTCTCGCAAATACTGAGTGCGTGATCTGCTCGATGAGACCCACCCAAGATGACACCGTATTTTAGTGTGTAACACTTCATACAAAACTGCTCCACCAAGAGAGGGGCTTAGGAGAGCGGCCTCGCATTCGGTGTCAGATGATCAGCCATACGATGTTCAGGCCAACTCTGTGGTGATCGCCAGTGAGTGTGTGAAGAGAAACAAACAGGCGTCTTTCAAACCCGGGGACATTTAGAACCACCACAAGACGAGGCACGTGGATTTATACAAAAAATAGTGTCCCAGTGTCCACGGTGGCGCCCTACAAGGTTTATCCGAAATAAGGCGACTCATAATCAAAGTGGTTCGTATAGTGGGAGGGAACAAAGATTTTTGTTGATGCTACACGAAGCACCCTGTGCGGCCTATTGATTACCCGCCAAATGTGTGAGAGCCGTGGGGTATAAACCCCCTTTTAAATAATTATTCCACTCTTTATATACTCGGCGGGTGACAAGGACTCCTCCAAAGTCTGATCCGAAAAACTTAAAAAAGCTTCATAATATCCCCGTCAATTTGTGGACACGAAAATAAGCGGCTAACGGGCTCGCGCCTAGTCGAATATAGCAACTATAGTACATTAAATGATTGTTTTAGCTACATTAAAGGTTGTCGACAACGTTTCTTATAAAGATAACCGACTACCTCTGAGTTTGTGGGTGTCAGGGGGTAATGTGTACGTCCAAATTTCCAAAAACAAACTATATTTTATTTTAAAAACATTTTACTAAGTGGAGGAATTGTCGTTTAAAGTAGACCGCCGAAAAGCGAATGAGGTACTCTAAATTGGGGGGCATGATGTAACTGCCACTGATCTACGAGTCGACGCGTGGTTTTTCTAACGTCCTTAACGGGCGCACCCCTAAAAACGGTCAGACACCTAAAAGAGCAAAAGTGGAGTGAACACTGTATAAAGTGAAGGTAAGCTCGAGACGTGATGTTGTAATGTATATAATGTGATCGAGTAATAGAGCTGTCAAGAAAGGGGTAGGGGATGTCCTTAACCGCACAGCCGATTGGATGATCCTGGATGTGATGAAGATAAAAGGAGGTGCAGGGTTAAATAGGTCAGCCAGCAGACGTAGTAAGGTTAAATGGTGGGCATCCTATCCATCAATCTGTTGCGGTGTATTTTATTATTGGTCAGTCACCAAGAGGTTGTTGCTGCAGAGCAAGTCCATATGAACACTAAGCTCAAACGCCATACAGGCTGTGTGCAAATATGTTAATGATACAGGGGGGGTCTAGAGATAGAAGAACTTGAGATGGGGGCGAGGTGTTAGTGAGTGCAAAAGCGTCATATAATATAGAAGGAGCTCGGATGTGTAAACGGATCTGATGGCCAAGTTCATAAGACACTCACTCGATGGGGGGAAACATGTAGGGAGTCCAAGGTTAAGCGTTGACCTAACGTACTGAAGACATTTCAATCATTTATTACGAACAATACGCAGGTGGTGAAAGACGGGGAGCGAGTGTGTACAGTCCAGATTAGTGAACAAGTTAGCGAGCGGACTCCAACATACAATGAAAATGTGTGTTTGAACGACCATCTGAAATCCAGACATCTTGAACATCGGAGCGTACAACAGAACGTTAATTTCTGTCAAACTAAGTTCTGATTGTAATTAGGGGCCCAGGTATACCTTGACTAAGGTGACGCGTTGCAATTACCACTAGTGGAACATTCCGTGCGAGGTAGGAGAAAGGCGGGGCTCTCAATTATTGTGACAATAATTAATAGATGGATCACTGACATCGATCCTGACGCAGGAGGAGCGAGGGTCGAGGACTGTTCGAGAAAGATACCGGCCGTCGCGAATATCTGGCTTTTAAGGCGACGGAAAATCGAAGCAAGGCGCGTGCGGGAAGAATAGCGGTTTATGATAAGGTGGAAGACACTCTTTATGATAATCACAATATATAGTAAGGCATATACAGTGACCATTCCCATCATACCTCCTGAGTAGAGTGGTTCCAAAATAATAGCTATCTCTCTATGTTTCATTTCCTCAAATAAGACGTAAGTTAGTCTTTTTTGTATCTAATAATTGAGCATAAATAGGGTGGTGCTCTGCAATATCATAGATCGCGATCTATAACGACTAGCTAGCAAGAAAATTGTGCTCACATAATGTCCAATCGACTGGCTTATATGTGCATGTGACGAATGCAAGCGGAGCCGTAAACTGCCAATTAAGTCATAACGAGAAGATAGGTTAAAATGTGGGGGGTAATTTTTACCTTGTACGTAGCCTAGAAAAAAAATCATCAGAAAACCAACACTCGCCGAGAGCCTAGAGGCGTAACAAATAAACTTGTTGTGGAAAAGACGCACTACTTCATTATTCACACAGAGAGCATCTCTTCCGCGAAATTAACATCAGAGAAAAATACTCCGGACTCTAGCCTAGTGCCACCACAAAAAACTCAGGTCGTGACTCCCGGCGATCCGTGAAGTCCTCACGATCCGGCGCCCAAACTTTTGCGTCATGTGCCAACAATGCATCAGTATCTTGATGGATAAAACTAATACATTCCAGAGCTTTCCCCGTAAAGCGAGGTGTGAAACCGCTCCTTATAATGGAACATGGGTATAGCGTCATAAGGATGCGGGCGGGGCAGCTATTGAGAACATTTCGCAAGCGAAACAGTTCAACATCCGATCCTTATTAGGTGATAGGTGAGATATGACATGAGAAGATAAAACACCAATCTACCTGTCCACAGAAAAGTTCATAGACAGTTTCCTCTCATAGATACATCAAACAAATTCAAACATCTGACGACTATAAAATATAGGCAAAAATCACAGTAACTAACAGTTGAATCCGATTGTGACATAATTTTTGAATTGTGGGTCTGTGTACTAGATTCAATTGTAAAGAATGTTGCTGTCGTGTCGCGGTTGTTGAGAGCAAGAAAGAGTGGCAGATGTCTGTATATGTTTAATCTGACAAGATGATGTTTTCCAAAACACATGCTTATAGATTTAGTGGGTGAGGTGCGAGGTAGAAGGGGGAACGGAGCTCGACGTATTCCAATTGTGCTGTAAAAATGTGTGAATGGTAGACATATTAAGATTTTTTAAAGCGTTTTGTAGCTGTGTTTATAAATATAGTAAGTCAGGTGAGTGATCCACCAATTTATATTCATTTGTAGGTATTGTGTAGGGCTGCTTATTTATTTATGGAAAAGGAGGCAAGTGAAAACTGGTGTGGGGACAAGTAATTTATTTGAGATTGTTTTGTGTTGTTTTTGATGGCAGACAGTTGTAGGGCAGGAGTATAAAATAGGTAGGCTTACCCGTAAAAACGTCAGACGTTAGTTTCGTTAAACTGTCTTAGTCAGAGGACAATCAAGCCTTTTTATTTGTTTGTTTTGGTGACTGTTCATGTGTGAAGGCTTGTTTTGTTAGTCTCGACTTAGCAGTTGATTATGTATTAGGGTGGATAAGTGGTGAGTGAGTGCTCCAGGGTATGGTGGTAACATTATTGGTGATGAGGGGGTATGTAGTGCGCCTTGTGTGGGGGGCCTGTATGTCCTTGGGGGGGGGGGTAGTGTTGCGCCCGCATGTGTGGAAGGGCCACGGGGGTGTTTTTTAGTGCCGGGGGCTTGGAAGGAGTGAGAAGGCCATCTCGTGAAGAACTCGGGGCCGGAGTTTTTGGTTGCCTGGGGTGTTAAAACAAATGGTTTTTCCTGGACTGCAAGTTGATGATTAGTGAATTGTGTAGTTGATAAGTAGTGCGCCGAGATTGGGTCGGGGTGTTTATGGTGAGAAGGGTACCGGCGAGTTGGTATTGCGCGAGTGGTGCTCTATGATGTATGAGCTGATGGTGATAGCAACTCTCGAAGCGGTTATTATGGTGTAAGGCAGACATGCGCGTAGGTCTGCCGCGTTATACACCGTAGGGGGGTTAGATAGAGGTGTCTTACTCTGCATAGGGAGCATAGTGCTTATGCTTGTTGTAGGTATGAAGACCCGTCTGTTATCAGCTCGGGGTGAAAGTTTTAGCCACAGATCTCACAAGAAAAAGGTAGGAGATAGAGAATGCCAGGGCGGACCTTAGTCTGTGGCTGCAATATGTCTTGAACGCTTTTTTAAAGTCCTGACGCGACACGGGCACATAGTCAATACTTTTTGTGGGCACTGGATTAGCTGTTTTGTGTGCTTTGTTCGGTTGCTTGATACGGGGATACCGCGTGTGTATTATTCGCGGGCAATGTGGCGGTTTTCAGTGTATAAGATTCTCGTACACACTAGAACCAAGGGAATGAGAGCGCCTGCGTATCCTTGAAGCTCTGCTCCCATGCACCGTGTCCCATATGACGATTAAGCATGGCCACCGACAGAAAACTCTGAGGTCACAGTACGCCGACAGCGTGGCATGAGCGGTGCGCGTGCCCAGTGCATTGATGTGACTTCCATCTGAGAAAGTGTGAAAGGATAGAGAGAAAAAAATATTAGGAACAGACATGTTGAAAGAAAGAAAATGCAAAAAGAAGAAAGAGAAAAATAAAAAATAGGGGCGATAAATAAATAGAAAAGTTTAAAACCGAGAGGTGAAAGGTAGGAGGGTAGAAAATAACAATAACATATGTGACAATCAGTTTAAACCCAACCACAAAACAGACAAAACGGGGAGGACTAGTTGTTTAGAGAGAGAGAGATGAGGAGTAGAGAGAGATGAGGAGAGATGATAGAGGAGAGAGTAGAGAGAGAAGAAAGAAGAGAGAGAAGAAAGGAAGAAGAGGAAATGAGAATTATAGACAATAAAAATAAAATAAACCATGTTAACCCCAGAATAGGGTATAGACTAGTGATAGGAAGGCAGACACCTTACCTATTTTAGCAAGATATTAAATGCACTGCACGCACTAACACATGAGTTATCTAACTAAAGTCACGATCTCTTTATCTGTTTATCAAAAGAAAGTAAAGTTTAAGGTTAGTTACATCTGCCACTGTAGTAAATAGGATTCCATAAATGTTCCTCATAGAGGCGCGTAAATACAAACTGTAAAGCCAACCGAGGCGGAAGAGAGAGAAGAGATTGTGAATTAGGTGAAACCTAAAACCCAACGTGTTTCACGGAGACAATGCCAAGATGATGAGTCATGTTATTCTGCCACGGTGGGCGGTCTCGTATTTATGTTAAAACTAGAAGATATAAGTTTTTATATAATTTGGATATGTTTGCTCCTTTGTGAGAGCAGTGATCCTACTTAGTAAAACCGGGTACAGACATGTGGTTGTGGTATTTTGTGACGACTGTCCTAAAAGTAATATTTTAGTTAGTAATATATTTTATAAATTAATTTATTATATGTTAAAATTTGTAATATATTATTGTAATAAGCTTTTAGAGTACGCATACTTTTCACACGTCTGATATTATCAGACAATTTCTGAGTACAGAAATGCGGCCCGTTGTTCTTTGTCTTTTTAGAGGTATGTAGGAACCGAGGAAATCAATTATCGTCAATTGGACCCTCCCGTTGCAAGTAAAAGTTTGTAATTTGTACATTTGCACACACAAACATTAATAACACTGAGAATTATTATATCCCTGGGTAACAACAACCAACCAAGAATGTTGAAACAGGCATAGAAAACTTATGTCACTACACAGTTTCGTGTGAATATGTGGGATGAAGTTATTTATTCCAGCTGACAGAAATGTATTGTGCACCATCAAGTGCAATCTATGGGGGGGGGGAATGATCTCTACAGTTTGTAGACAGCTATGGTCTCGAACAAAGAAAGAAAATTTAGGGCGTATGTTGGGGTGCGAGTTTAAGTAGTCATTTACAGCTTGTTTTTTAACCTTAAGCAAAATGCGAAGAGAAACTCAAGAGACAAAGGAACTGAACAACTGGCGAAGACAAGAGATTAACACTTGCTCAAGAACCATAAGGAAGCAAAATAGTTGTGTTATAAAGGAAGAGAACGAAAAATAATTTAGGGGAATATTTATTTAACTTCCCTAACGAGAAACAGACGAGCCATATATATTTTGAGAAAAAAAAATGTGACGATATGGTAGATATTGGCTAATATTAGACAATAAGAGGCAAATAATTTAGGGTGTATGTGATAATAACTGGTGGCTACTGTATCTTGAAGGCAACAGAACGAGGCGAGTGCACGAGAACCATCATTTTTATGAACCATAAATAAAACAAGAACCGGGGAGGAAGTTAAAAAAAAAAAGGGAGACAAAAGAAAAGAAGGAAGTTTGTGAGTGAGCCATTACAGCCAAGCGCCTTCGAATTGCTAGTATTAGACAAATAAAATAATAATTTAGTGTATGTTTTAACTTCTACTTATCGAAAACAAACACAGGCACAACCATATTTTTGGAAAGAAATTATCAGAGTGCACCAACAAGACAAGAGACAGAAGACGTTGGAGTTCCATTACAGCCAACCTTCGTTGTGGAGATGACAACTATGATGATATTTTTGGATTAGAGAAATGACATGTAGATATATCACTGCTTAGGAATTTATTTTTTTTAACTTCCTAACACAAAACACGAATACAGAAACAAACAAAACACAGATATATATATATAAACATACCATACCGTTGTGATCTTAAAGTGGCTGATTTCAGAAGGTCGTTTCTTTGTCTTCAACAGGTGGTCTCTGTTCTTCGAGGTCTGGTTAAAGAGTGATGGAATCAAAAAGAATTTTCTGATTATATCAAGACAAAAAATTGTCAAAAAAGGCGCACGTGCAATCCTTTGCGTGTCTTTGTCACGCATGTGACGGTCAGAAAGTAGAATCGATTATATAATTATATTCATCATTTCGATACATCGTCACATAAACGAAGTTTCTTACGTTAATTATTTTGTCGATTGTACGAACCTTATTTAATTGGTCTCAGGTGGGAAAGAGTTAATTGTCTGTTACGAAGATGATCGAACTGTTGAACATTTCCACCAAGATTGTCAAAATAGATATTTTGTTTGTCAGTGTGACAGTAGGTAAAATATATATGCAGAACTTAACATGGTAACACTGTATTGTATACAATACACCTTTATATTAAACGCTATTTTTAAAAAGCAAATGTGATACTACACATTTTTTGGTCTTGTTATGGTCTGTTGACTAAAAAAATGAATAACAATGTTGTGTATTACAAAAACTGCCCATGAGTGTGGCTGAGTCGAGTAACAATTTTGAGAACGGGTCAGTGGTTCTCGTGATGTTGAAAACAACCAGACTTGCGTGTTTTGTTCGTAGGGGGTCTTACGTTGTTGAATACAATAAAATAACTGCATATGGGTGTAATTTATCATTACTAGCCATGGATCCCAGGTGGTCCCATTCCTTCACAGCCCTGATAGCTGGACCGACTGGTAGTGGGAAAACTGTCTTTGTACAGCGGTTCTTGCAGCATATCCGGGATATGATCGATCCTATCCCTGACGAAATTATATGGTGTTATGGAGAGTGGCAGTCCATGTACCAAACCATGGAGGGTATTCAGTTTATTGAAGGACTGCCGGACATGGAGCAGTTGTCAAGTAATAAGAAACGCCTGCTTGTTATAGATGATCTGATGAGTGAGACGGATGATAGAATAACTAAACTATTCACGAAGGGCAGCCACCATCGCAATATTAGCGTGATCTACATCGTGCAAAATTTATTTGGCAAGAACAAAGAACAAAGAACCATTAGCTTGAATTCTCATTATATAGTGCTTTTCAAAAATCCTCAAGATGGCTCGCAGAATACAAATCTAGCCAAGCAGATGTATCCAGGTCGTACTGCCCATGTCCAAGAAAGTTTTAAAGACGCGACGTCAGCCTTACACGGTTATTTGCTAATCGACCTGCGCCAGACAACACCGGATGCTTTGAGATTGCGCATCCAAATATTTCCACACGAACAACAAGTCGTTTACGTCCCCAAATAACGAAATGGGGGAAAAGGTTAGACGCCATGCTGAAATGTTGAAATTTCTGGGCAGTGCCAAATCCTCAGCCATCAAGGCTGTTATGAAAACAGCGTCACCCGACCTCGTAGGAACCCACTGCAAATGTTGTCACAACGTATTAAAAGGTAACGTTACACTTACACCCCCTCAGAAGAGGCGTATGCGTCGTTACAAAAACACCCTCAGAGCGCTCACCCAAAAGAAATTGTCGCTCAAAAGATGGAAACACTTTTTACAAACCGGTGGTTTCTTGAGCGCTCTGTTAACTCCAATACTAACCGTGTTAAGAGGTGTCTTAGGTGTGTAAAAAAGATGGCCAAGAAAATGATTTTGATGGACCCTCGTTTGTTAAAGGCGCATAAACCTTAAAGAACCCCCGATGCTCTAAGAGATAATCTAGGAGAATCGGACAGTCAAAAGCAACTAGTCTTGGATCGAGAAGATTTACCGGTGGGTGACAAAGCCAGATTATGTCAGCGAACACTGCAGCGCTATTTGAATCGACTAGAACAGTACAGTCACGTGCCTCTAGGCCTCGTGGACATTAAACAACCAACACAATTACAATCTACCGACCAGCCAGGTTCACCAACTGTACTTAAAGACGAGGTCGTGGACAAAATTCTTCAGTCCCCGACTGAACAAGTCACACCCACTAATCGAAAAAAGGTGATTGACAGTAAATTGCGAGAAACATCGTCGTATTCGCTCAGAAGAAGGAAAAAGACTAAAAGCCCAAAGTGGGAAGCATGGCCAAAGAATTGAATAAGATTTTAAAACAACATTACTACGGGCCGAAATTACAAGGTTCTTATAGCGGCATGGGTGCCTTGCAACGTAGTTCCAAACTTACTCGTAAAAAAATTGAAGAGTGGTTAGGTCATCAGGATACGTACACCTTACACAAGCCGGTGCGTAGAAAATTTAAAAGACGCGCGACCATCTCGGGTAGTATCGATCAACAGTCCCATGCTGATCTAATAGACTTGCGCGGTAAAAAAAAAATTCAACAATGGGTTTTCCTATCTAGTGACGTGTATCGATGTGTTTAGTAAATTTGCGTGGGCTGTTCCGCTTAAAAACAAAACTGGGAAAGCCTCAGTAGCAGCGGTGAAGATCATTTTTACCAGTCGCAAACCTATAAATTTTTAAACAGACAAAGGTGGTGAGTTCGTCAACAAAACATTCTTAAAGTTTTTTAAAGAAGAGGGTGTGCATTTCTTCACTACGGAGAATGAGGATACCAAGGCTACTATAGTCGAGAGGTTTAATCGAACCCTCAAAGAAAAAAACGTGGCGTTACTTTACCAAAACCAACAGTCTTTGCTACGTCGACGTGATAAAGCAACTGGTCCACAACTACAATTATTCGTATCATCGGAGTATTAAGATGGCGCCGTCGGAAGTTAACCCGATCATTCAAGAAGAGGTGTGGCATAAATTGTATTCTACCCCTGACGTCGTCGGAAGAAAAGTCTTTTTTAAAGCAGGTGATCGCGTGCGGCTCGCGCAAGCCAGACAAACTTTTAAAAAGGGTTATACGTCGGCGTGGACAGAAGAACTTTTTACGATCAGCCGACTAAACCAAACAAGACCTGTTACGTACGTCCTTAAAGATGATTCGGGTGAGGAATTGAAAGGGTCTTTTTACCAAGAAGAGTTGCAACGGGTCGGTGACAAGATAGTTTATCGAATCGAGTCAATTTTGCAAGAACGGCGAGGTGTAAGAGGTGTTAAAGAGTATTAGTCAAATGGTTCGGCTATAACTTGTTATTCAACAGCTTGATTTCCTCCAAACAATTAGCGACATATCGAGACTGATGGAGATAGAAGACGTGAGCACCCCAGTTTTACGGTCACCCCTCCCAAGGCCACAAGAACCTCGTTCTGGCCTTTTTTGGGAAACTAGTCCCTTGGCTAGAGATCGTTTTCATCTGTCAGATGATCGTTATATATGTCGTCATCAGGGTCTCGTTATTCAATCTGAGTCCGAGCAACGCCTAGGGTCCTGACGGCAAGTTTTGGATCGCCTTAATGAGCAGTTGTCTGGGTTACATGTTACCTAACCCTAAGATAGGATGAGTTTTTACCTGACTTTACCGAGCAACGCCTCGATGAAAATATACCCGAACAATAATGCCGGTCACTTTTTCGTCAAATTGCCACAGACTATAGAATTGACTTCACGGTAGAAGGTTGGCTTTGTTGAGATTCAATTCCCCAAAAGTTATTATAACGTACTAGAGGATGAAGTATGGATACATTACTTTCCAAACAAAGACGAGGGATCAACACCTATAATACTCACGTTACCCGCCTATCTATACACTTCACCCGACACGCTTATCGACGAGTTGAATCGGATGCTTTTAGGCATGGATGTGAATGAAAAAGCCCAAGTTAGAATTCATTTTAACAATAATAAGGCAACCTTGAATCTGTATGAACCGGGGCGGAAGTTAGAATTAGCGAGACGTTGAAACACATGTTAGGTTTGCCCGCCTAGACTGCAACAGACATCGACCCAATATTACGAGGAGACACTGAAGTACAAATGGATAGCGACATGAAAAATGTATATGTGTACTGCGACCTCGTAGCGGCGAGACCGGTTGGGGATGCCTTTGTACCTTTGTTACGGATTGTCCCTATTTTGGACAGGACTACCGCTTCGGTTTTTAGGATTTACGACAAACCACACTACGTACCCCTGAGTCGTTTTTCGTTTGGCACTGTGGAAATACTTTTAACTAATGATCAGGGTAAGACTATCCCATTCACTAGCGGAGCTTCGGTGTTGACACTACATTTCCTAACGCACAGACGGTTTGATTTTGAATAGAAAAATGGTTAGACACGTACCAATACGACGAAACCCCAAAATGTACGAGGAGTTTTACTGTAACCAAGCTGGCCACGGGATGCCAGTGTTTATCGGCGGCAGAAGTCAAAGAGGACATGGCTTAGGTAGTTTTTCAGCGGGCTCGGTCACATGGTTCTCCCGTGGTTAAAAACTGGAGGTAAAGCTTTACTCAGAGAAGGGGTTGGCACCGGTCTACAGGTCGCGAGCGACGCGTTAGCCGGTAGAAATGTTGGAAAATCATGTCGTGAACAAGCTAAAGAATCGGGTCAGCGTTTATTACAGGGCGCGGTTGACCACCTCACCACTAACCAATCGGGTAGCGGTATTAGAAGAAAAAGAACGAGAACAGGGAGAGCTGCCCCACCTGGTGATCCGAAAAGAATAAAACGAACTACCCGAGCTCGCCCTTCTCATTCCCAGAAGAACAAGCGACGGTACTCTGATATATTTGAATGATGGCGCTTATTCATCCCAGCTCGTGCGAGTGTCTTCACAGTGGTCTAGATTTGTTTAGCGTGCCACCAACGCAGACAGCCGTAGAAGAGGGTCAATTACTGGAGATACACCCGTTGGACGCCTTAGCGCCCGGAGCCCCGGTGGAATTTGTAATATAGGGGAACGGGGAAGAATATCTAGATTTGTTCAATACTTTTCTGCACGTGCGCGCCAAAATCACGTTATCCAATGGCGATAAATTACCCGCTGATGCGGATGTGTCACCGGTCAACTACTACCTGCATAGTTTATTCTCCCAAGCCGACGTTTCCCTGAACGACACGCTGATTACACCCAGCGAGAACACCTATCCTTATAGAGCTTACATGGAAGCCACGTTGAATTACGGGGAGGAGGCCAAGCGAGGTCATATGACAGCGGCTCTGTTTTACAAAGACACGCCAAAATCTATTGAGGAAACACAGGGCGATAATAACAACGGACTAAGACTGCGTCGAAATATAGCGGCTGGTTCTCAGGACATCAATATGATGGGTCGGTTACATTCAGATATTTTCGTCCAAGATCGCTATATGTTAAACGGTGTGACCGTTAAAGTGAAATTCACGCCAGCTAAAGATGCGTTCAACGTGCTGGGAGACGACCACGCTGGTGGTTGTAAATCGATTATAACTTACGCAGCCCTGGTTGTACGGAAAGCCAAATTAAACCCCGCCGTCTCTCTAGCCCACGAGAAAGCCTTGTTGCGAGGTAATGCCAAGTACCCTTTGAAACGAGTTGTGTTAAAAACTTTCTCTATCCCTAACGGGATGCTATCGCACATGCAGGATAATCTATTTCTCAGTCAAACCCTTACCCGCATAGTGATTGGCCTAGTCACTTCAACAGCTTTTAACGGGTCGTACACGTCTAATCCGTTCAATTTCGCTAATTTTGGTCTGATATATTTAAATGTCAGCGCGGATGGCAGAACAGTTAGTGGCAAACCTTTGTCCATGGATTATGCTCACAACCAGTACGTGAGAGCCTTCTTCGGTACGAATCTAGCCATGGGACTGATTGGCAAAGACGCCGGCAACGATCTTGAATATAGACATTTTAAGAATGGGTACGCCTTATACACCTTTGACCTCACCCCCAGTCTACTGGACGGTGACCAGTTTGAGATGGCCAAGTCGGGACCTCTCTCAATAGAACTTAAATTCTCCGAGATCACACCCGAACCATTACAGGTCCTCGTCTACGCCGAGCAAGACTCGATCTTGGAGATCTCGAAATCGCGCCAAGTTTTGACAGACTACACCACTTAAACGATGAATACAGACGAGATACGGACCATACTCCTGTCGGATATATTTGTAAAATGAACTGGGCTCGTTAAAGTTTTAGCTCGCGAAAAATTACCTCTACGTATCGATCCGAGCAAGACGGCTGCTTTCATCATCAACACTGACCCTAGCTATCGACCCGGTGACCACTGGGTCGCTCTATATTATAATGGACGTGGAACTTTTTAATATTTTGATTCTTTCGGGCTACCGCCTAGACACCCGGACCTGGTTAATTTTATAGCGAGAAACTCTAACATACCTTTTAACTACAATGTTAGACATTTACAAGATGTAGTTACTAACGTTTGTTGCCTCTACGTCATTTACTTCGTATTGGTCAAAGCTCGCGGTGGTATTATGGGCCGTGTCCTGCTGCCCTTTTCGTCTAGACAATACTCCAACGATCGACTAGTTTTTCGACTAGTCAACCCCCTGCTAGCGAGTCACAAGTCTGGACGTGATTTTCCTTCATAGACACTTGGGTGTATATGCGTAGAAGTGATGAACCCAATAAACTATTACAGTGACAGACTCACCAAGTAATCCGAAACGACTGTGCTCGGACTCTCAGAGCTCCTAGGCGTATGGCCGGCACGACCGTAGTAGTGAGGTTAGACGTCACCCTACATCAACCATAGACCATTACCACGACCGCTAACGCCTCTTTGTCAATAAATATATAAAATGTTATTAGGGTTTTTTTCTTTTATATGAATATGTCTATATAGTATAACTGTTGTAATATATGTAAATATTGTCTACCTGTTGTAATATATGTATAAATATTGTAATATGTATAAATACACAACACATAACAACAACACACTACACAACCGCCATTATCGAACTATGAAAGGACACTCTTTACAGAGCGATACAACAGGAAGCAATCTGATCATCAGAGGAAGTCCCCCGTCTAATATATATTGCTATATAAAAAGTCATGCACCGCCGCCTGACGCTCCGCCGCCTGAATCGATCGGAGTATTTTGCTATATAAAAGTCATGCCCCTCCGCCTGAATCCGCCCTGTAAAGAACATGAAATACTACTAGCGTCGGCAGAATTAATATACTCAGCCAAAGTAGTATTGTTCTCGCTTATTCTGAATATCTTGTGAAGACTACCTTTGTAATAGAAGTGTCATCAACCTTCAATCTACATCTCGGCGAAGAGTAATCTTGTGCGAAGGTAGATACCTTGGAAGCTCATATTAGATACTGTTGAGTTTTGGCCATTGTTAGACCACTAGTGCAAAGCAGGGAAGTCAATACCGTGACAGTCACCCTATTTTTAGGGACATCCCAGAATACCCGGTCAAGAGAAGACCTAACTGGTATTAGAAGGATAAAGAAGCTATGGCCAGAAACTGAACATGTATGACAGAACTAATAGATTTATGAAATAATTAAAGGTCTGCAGGAAAATGAAATAGAAACAAAAATACAAGAAATTATATTATAAATGGGTCTGCGCGTTGCGTCACTTGAAGTCCTTTTTACAGTGTTGATAATAATATTTTACACTGGAACGGTTATTTGAAGAGAGAACGAACGAACGAACGAACGAACGAACTTTATTTTCAAAGGGTTGAGAATTGGGCACGCAGGCCCGTCTGACATTCTGCCCTTCCTTTCTCTCACCTTTCATACTGAATTCATTTATTCTCATATGCATTTTACATATCAAATTCAAGGAATTCAACGTTGTAAAGTAAAATAATAATATAGCACACTCATATTAACATTAATTACTTATAAGCATGACATAACATATGTTGAAAAGTACAAACATTATCAGAGATAGATAGATAGATAGATAGATAGATAGATAGATAGATAGATAGATAGATAGATAGATAGATAGATAGATAGATAGATAGATAGATAGATAGATAGATAGATAGATAGATAGATAGATAGATAGATAGAACGAACGAACGAACGAACTTTATTTTCAAAGGGTTTAGAATTGGTCACGCAGGCCCGTCTAACATTCTGCCCTTCCTTTCTCTCTTCTTCCATAGTTAATCTATTTATTCTCACACGTATCCTAAATGTTACTTAAATAATAAAATAACAAGAAAGTACAATAAAATAAAATCCCAACATTGTAACAGTACAATAACAGTTACACAAATTTACAGATGCGTATCATAATTTATACTAAACAGGACAAAATTAACTTTAAAACCTACATATGATGTTATGTAATAATAATAATAATAATAATAGCCCCTTCAGTCATAACTGACTATGGGAATGCGCCCCTGAGGTGACAGCGTAATTATTTAAGAACATAACGAAATTAGGGTGGCATATAATCTGCACTCATGATGTATTTGAAAAGTCTGTGATTGAATGAATATGGACTAAGAGTATTTTTTAAGTCGTGTGGAAGAGTATTCCACAGATGAGCAGCAGAAAAAGCTAAACTTTTCTTGAATAAGTCGAGCCTAGGCTTGGGCATGTGTAATTTATTTAAGCGTTGACTGCGTCTTCCGCTGTATTTGAAAATAGGCCACAGATACGTTGGAGCATTCTGTGACAAGATTTTGTGAATAAATTTGGCTTTGTTGAAGAGAAGGCGCTTTCTTAGTGGTAATATGTTAAGATATGTATATGCGTCTACACACTGTGTGAGGTTTTTGTCTGAAATTAGGCGCACTGCACGTTTTTGTAATGAAAAGAGTCTTTTAGTGTTGGACATGGTGCAGCCATCCCAAATTGTGGAACAATAGTCTAGATGTGTTTGTTGTCTCCTCATCTAGGAAATGTTTGATTTTAGCTAACTGGTAAACTTTTTGTGCCGTTTGTTTGGTCAGTGCTTGTACATGCGAATTCCAACTTAAATGTTGGTCAATTATGAGTCCTAGTGTTTTATATTCATTTACATTTTCAATTAAAGAGGTTCCAATGTAGAGCTGAAGTGTTGTTTTCGGCGAGTTTTGTAATTTTTGTCTAGTTGATATTATCATACATTTTGTTTTAGTGATATTTATTTGCATGCAGTTTTCATTGCTCCACTTAATAAGATTGTCTGTGTCGCTTTGTAATAATATTTCTAGCGTGTTGCAACTTTTATCACTAGTATAAATGGTACAGTCATCGGCAAATAGGTCGCAGGATGAGTGCTCGATGTGTAGTGGAAGGTCATTTATGTAAATGGAAAAAAGTAGAGGGCCGAGAATAGAACCCTGAGGAACACCAGTGTCAATAATAGTTGGGCTTGACAAGGAGTTATTGTACCACACTACTTGCTGTCTGTCGGACAGGAATGATTTAAGTAATGTCACTAGTTTAAAGTTAACTTTCATTGTTTCTAATTTTCTTATAAAAACAGCGTGATCTAACATATCAAATGCTTTCCTAAAGTCTACAAAGATTGCTCCACATATGTTATCGTTATTTATGTTTAGGTGCAAGTTGTCTATCATCTTAGTTAGAGCTGTGTGGCATGAATGCTTTTGTCGAAACCCTGACTGACTGTCAATTAGCAAGTCATTGCTAACTAGGTAATGTAGTGTTGCTTTATGTATGTGTTTTTTCTAGTGGTTTAGAAAGCGATGATAAAAGAGAAATAGGTCTATAGTTACCAAGATTACTGTTATCTGACGAGCCAGGTTTGAAGAGAGGATATACTTTGGCAATCTTAAAGGCTGAAGGAAAATAACTTTTAGCAATACATTGATTATATATAAAAGTTAGTGAATCACTAATAGCTGGTGCGGCGTAACGCAGTATTCGATTACTAATTCCGTCAAGCCCTGATGAGCTATTATCCTTAAGGCCAATAAGATAGTTATACACTTCATTAACTGTCATAAAAGGAATGTCGGGTGGAACTGAGTTTGTACATTTGTTTTTACAGAATTCTGAAAGTTTGTCTAAGTCACTACAGGAAGGTGGTATTGTGGATTTCAGACCGTTTATTTCTGCTTGAAAGTGATTGCTGAAGTCGGTGCAAGTAAATGAAGTGTTGGAAGAGAATGAGTCTGGTGCATTACGTTTTTTCGCTAAGGTGTTAATTGCCTTCCATATTTCCTTACTATTTGATTTGTTCTGAACTATATTTCTAAAACGATTTTTCTTTTCTTTCCGAATTAAATATTGAACTTTGTTCCTGTATACCCTGTATGTGTTGAGGTCCTTATTTTTGTGCGCTTGATCTCTCTGCCTCATAGCCTCCAACACTTCCTGCGTGATCCACGGAGATTTTAATTGTCGTTTGACGCGAATTTCCTTAGCTGGTACGTGCGTGTCAAAAACATTATAAAAAATTTTTGTCCAGTATTCAATAGCGTCATCCGGATCAGGAAGTTGGTAAACACGGGCGAGAGGTGCAGTTAGCAAGTCATTTAAAAATAATTCCTTACTGAAATGTTTGAAACTTCTAAATTTGATACTTACATGTTTATTTTTTGGAACTTTACATTTATTCTTTGACCATGTACAGCATACTGGATAGTGGTCACTCATTGCAATATTAGGGACAGAGCATTCTATGATGTTTTCTGGGCAAGTTACGTAGATGTGGTCGATTAGTGTGGTTGATGTTTGTGTTACTCTTGTAGGCTGGTTAACTATTTGTTTTAAGTTGTACGATAATATTATATTTTTCCATGTTAGATTTGAATTATGTATATCGATGTTGAAATCACCAAGAAGAACAACCTCCTTGACTGTGGCAAATACATTGTCCATCATTATGGTGAAATCTTCGTACCATATAGGTCCTGCACTAGGATTTCGATAAAGATATCCCACCAGAAAGAGAGAGAGAGAGAGAGAGAGAGAGAGAGAGAGAGAGAGAGAGGGAGAGAGAGAGAGAGACAGACAGACAGACAGACAGACAGACAGACAGACAGACAGACAGACAGAGAGAGAGAACGAACGAACGAACGAACTTTATTTTCAAAGGGTTAAGAATTGGGCACGCATGCCCGTCTTACATTCTGCCCTTCTTCTCTCTGTCATCTTACATACCTTATCCATTCAATCGCACATGTATTTTGAGCATTATTTAAGCATACAACATTCTCAAGGTAAAATAATAACATACATTTGTAACATCCAGTCATAATCAAATTTAAGTATGTTAAAAAAAAAAAAAAAAAAAAGGAGGGAGAAAAAAAATTAATTTGTTAAAATAAATTTAAAAATTTAAATTAAAAAAAAAAAAAAACATACAAACACACAAAATCTAAACCATTCATACGGTAAATTAGACTTAATTTTAAAAGTAATCATATTATGGTGGCATATAATAAGAACTCGTGACATTTTGGCAGGACCGGCCCTAGGAATTTTGCCGCCCCGTGCAATACCATACCTTGCCGCCCCAGCCCAACCTCAAATTAACGTTTGACATTTTTAAAACCATTATGTTAAACAGTTTCATAATCCAGATATACCAGGTTCGAAACCTGCTGCAGGCGGTTTGGTAGCAGATCGCTTTGTGTGGATTTTTAACAATGGTATAAGCGCCGTACCGTTCAGAAAGCAATGGCAAACTACTGAATGAAAAAAATTGCCTAGAAAAATCACAAACAGCCAATAAAAGCTGGGGTTGATTGCCACGTCCTGTAAAGGATAAGCAACTAACTTATGTTAAACAAGCTTCAACATTAATTTCATGATCATTAACCTAATTTTAAATAGTACCATTAATAATAATGTATTGATAAATTGATGAAAATACTGTACAGTCATAAAATAAACCATTGACTTTATTAGAGACAATTATATGAAATAAATGCAGTTGCATTACTTACATATAGGGGATGCTCTTCTCATGTGGGACGATGATCTGTTGAGTCACAAACACTTAACTATAGTATGTACATGTTATAGTTTTTAGCACTTTTCACTTTATTTGAATTTATATTGTTTGAAGTATATACTGCTTAAAGAGACACGTTTCTTGCTTTCATATTTGCAAAAGCAGAAATAAGGTCTGCGTAGTCTAATTCTTGACTGATTTCATGTTCAATTGAAATCATGGCAAGTCCTTCCAATCTAGGTTCGGCCATTGTTGAGCGTAAATAAGTTTTAATAAGCTTCAGTTTTGAAAAACTACTCTCACCACTTGCTACCGTTACAGGCAAAGTTAGTAATATTCTTAAGGCTATAGCGACATTAGGAGCAATGTTATTTTCAATAATAGAACGAAGAACTTCAATTGGCGGTGTATTTTCTGGTACTAATTTGGATACTACTTTCAGTTCATCACATAGCTCAATGGCATCAATGTCTCTATTTTCTTGATGTGTTAAAACGCCTTCTAGGTTTTTACACTTGTTTAAGAGCTCATTTGTCGCCTCAGATTTCAATTTAGGGATGTTATCTAAAAAAGAAAAAATGTGAACTGTGATGTTCCAAATTGCTCGAACCTTTCTTCAATAGAATTAGTTGCAACATCAATAATAAAAAAGAAAAATTCAATTTTGAATTTAGTTTTGGGATCCAAAATAGGTTCACCTCTTGCTTCATAGTTGTGTTGCTTTTTCTGCCGACGCACTCTAGTACATTCAAACGTTGGTATCAAATCAGGATCAGCTTCAACTTTCTCAGCTAATGTTGTAGCATCAAGAAGAAAATTTTGAAATGAAAGAGAGGCAGAGAAAGAAATAAAGGCTAACAATGTAAAATCAAACTATGTTGACGGAACACGGGTTGAGAAGAATTACCGTCAAGCAGTCAAATAGCATTGGAGTAGAAATAACGTGTTTACAGTATTCTGAGTTGCCTGTGAATCCCTCTTAAACACGTAGTATGAAGGTGCTGGAGACAGGGAGGGCAGATGAATCACTGATGGAAGAGTAGGTCGCTCCGGTTAATAAGACACTCAATTTGAACACACGGTTGTGCAGCTTCTTATTCTTCGATTCTTTTTGTTCTTTGTGGAGCATAGGGCTGTAGTGGTTGGTAACCATAGATTAGTATTTTGCACTACCTTTTTCAGCACTGCCCACGAGATCTCGGCTATTTTATCTCTCATAAATATTAGACAAACAAAAAGGTATGTTTTCAGGCAGTCGTGAGAAGTAAAGAAGTAGAAAACCAGACAACAGAAAACAACAGACGTGAGTGGCTTACCCAGGACTCGAACCCACGACCTTCCGTGCGACACCACCGCCTAGCTATGCAAGCGAATCACACTATCCTTCCTGCCATCTAGGCATCACCAAAACAATGATGCTTCGATGGCCCAAGACAACAAAAGGAAATTTAGAGACAATCTTATATATATATATATATATATATATATATATATATATATATATATATATATATATATATATATATATATATATATATATATATATATATATATATATATATAATTTCAGCTGTCCAAATGAAATCTCATCCGACTTACTGGGGTTAAAATTAACGCTCAGAGAGGATAAAAAGTCTGAGGAAGATGAAGTGGTTGATGGAAGCGGAAGTTGCCTGTTGACTATGCCATGAGATCCAATTCTTAGCACAGATATTTTTCTCCTTTCAGTTTGTGGTCAAGTTGCCGACAGTCGACGCTAGACACCAACATTAGACGGGTCTTGAAGACGTTTGACTTGACAACCTCAGCAGTTACCTCGACCTATTGTAAGAGACGTGCTGGTGCCACAATATTTGACTATTGAAAAGAAGCACAGTCCAAAGCACCTGTGGGAACTAATAGCGGCTGAAGCAGAAGCCAACCGACCACACACTGGCAGCTAAGTGGCATAACAGCGCAATCAATTGACATTTCTAAAGTTTTCATAAGTTCCACCACAGTTTAAATCATCCGGTGATGATAAATATCGTCGCTTCATTTTTATAAACAACTTTATTTATTTTACATTGTTAACACATAATCTATTATTAAAGCTGTTTATCTGTAACTTTAAAGCTATAGTTGGATAAATCACTCTTGAGTGAATTTATGTCTGCACCAGTATGAATCATACTGTTTTAAATGCGTACACATAGATAGCTATAAAATTAATAGTTGCTGAATTACATTCAGCTAGGGGCTCAGATATACGAGCGAAAATATATTACCTCACAGAAGGAGTGGGAGAATACTAAAGTTCATGACATCTTAGATAATCTCAGTTGGTGTGCCTGTTTCTCTTTGAAATCCCGTGAATGACCCTTAAATAGAAGCAGCATTATTCCATTTTTATCTATGCCAAGAGTAACCTTGAGCGAAGGTTGATACCTTTAAAAACCGACTTCATTATACTCTATATAAATTTGGCCATTGTTAGATCACTACATGTCAGAGACTCCATATCTGCGAAGATTTTGTTAATTAGACATCCATCGCTCTGTGTTTTATTATGTAAATATTCCTTATTGGTCGATACTGTCAGTGTTGGTTCCTTTTACTGACATGGACCCCCCCCCCCCCCCCCCAAAACAAAACAAAAATCTTAAAGAAGATCGGAGTCAGGAAGTAGGGGAGGAGCGTGAATATATTACACAATTTCAGAAAGTTGGTTATAGTAATGGAATGGTTATAGTAATGTAATGGTTATAGTGATGGAATGGTTATAAATATTAATGATTTTTTCTGCACAACTATGCACAGCTACGCTTCTGCGCAGATTTGTTTAAAGAGAGGGGAAAAGAGAAAGAGAGAGAGGGGGAGAGTGTGCTTCTTTGTAATATTATCATCACCATCTTCATCCTTTGCGCTGTTTACGGAGCATGTTGCCATCGCTACACGAGGTCCTCTTGCAGGATGACTGCACCAAACATTCACATGTTCCTGTAGTGGTAGTTTCTATGGTGATTCTTTTTGTTAACATGATGAGGTTTCCAGCGCCATGCACCACGTCACATTAGTCGCCTGGTACGACATGCTTGAGGGTGTAGTAGTCTAATTCTTTCTTTATCTGTTCTGAGATTTCCGGGAAGTGCACGAAAGATAATATGGACCAAGATAACTTGCAGAGTGCTGTATTGTTATGCGCATATCCTGTAGCCCAAAAGTGAGCGAGTATCTCATCTTCTAATATAATAATTAAACATGTCAGACTGAGCATGCTGGAGAATAAAACAGCTGACACAACTATATTTACGTCCTTTCAAACTATGCATTTATTGGGCGTCGGAGTGGCTAAGAGGTATGGCGTCTGTCTCGAAATGTAAAGGTACCGGGTTCGAGTCTCAGTAGAGGGAATATAATTTATGGAAATTTGTGTTAGAACCAGTGGTCCTAATGATGTCATACTCCCCTCTGGTCTCCTGGGTAGTGAGATTGGATGACTATCATTCTCAGATAAGGGTGAAAAAATAGTGCAAGTTGCGCACGTTAAAAATCCCACGACAGATGGAATCCGTAAAGAGTAGGCCATATGGCACTGCCCTGGCAAAATTTAAAAATTAGAAACCTACACACCGCATAAGTATTTATAGAATGTGTGATTCCTATATACACACATTGGGATTCTCGCCGGTGCTACGGACTTCGTGCACTGTGCTGAGATCCTCCTTGTATGATTTAAGGGAGGTGATTGAACCACTGATGGAGTTGTCCGTGTGGAATGAAGATTGTGCTCAATCAAACTATGCATTTAATTAAGAAAGAAAAAAACTTCTCAGAATCTTCATCCGAGATCTGCTTTTCCTATGTTGTCAAGGCAACATGTCATAAAGCTTAAAGCAGAATGACAATGCATGAAGAAATAGGCCCAAGCGTGCTAATTTTGAGAACCGCTGTACCCTGACCTCCATCGTGAAAGTAAAGGTCTGCCAAAATCAGCAAGACAAAGCACAATGTAAGCAGATCTCTTTTAAGAGCAGGGGCGGGATTTTTTTTTAACACTCGATCTCAAGTTGTGTGTGCGTCTTATCGAGTCAGAGAGAAAGAGAGAGAGAGACCCAGAAAGAGAGAGAGAAATAGTGAGAAAGAGAGGGAGAGAGAGAAAGAGAGAGATACAAAGAGAGAGAATATATTTCTTTTTTAACACGATATAATGCCAAAAACTGAACCAAAGAAGCTGTTCCCCACAGCAATGCTGACAGATATGCTGGGATTCTGGGATTACTTAACATGGATGGTAAAAAATGGTAATCCCATAGCAGATACTGCTGTAGGGGAGAAAGTATTAGTGGCTTCATCATACTACGTGTAGTTTTTTTTAATGACGTTGGGGTGAACAGTTCCCTACCTCGCTCCTTTGCCTTCCCTAACTGAAAAGCAATCCCAATATATATATATATATATATATATATATATATATATATATATATATATATATATATATATATATATATATATATATATATATATATATATATATATATATATATATATATATATATATAAAATAATAATAATAATAATAATAATAATAGCCCCTTCAGTCATAACTGACTATGGGAATGCGCCACTGAGGTGACAGCCCTCAGCTGCTTATTTTTCTGGTGCTCCTTTCGACGTTTTCTCCCCTCCTCTGCTCGTTGTGTGAGCCTCTCTTCTCCCAATCTGAGGTGGCGCCGTAAATAGCATCGCCACTTAGTGCGATCGGCAGCTTCATCCTCCCATGTTGCTGGATCCATGTCCAGTGCCCTCATATCTCTCTTGCACACATCTTTGAACCTCAGCTGTGGTCGCCCAACTGTTCTCTTGCCATCTGCTAATTGTCCGTAGAAGATATCTTTTGGAATGCGACCATCTTCCATGCGGCGAACATGGCCAAGCCAGCGAAGTCTGCGCTGTCTAAGCAGTGTATACATACTTTGAAGGCCAGCACGTGACAACACCTCGACATTTGTCACTTTATCTTTCCACGAGATGCCGAGGATGCGGCGCAGACACCGTAAATGGAAGGTATTGAGCCTTCTTTCTTGCTTAGCATAGGTCGTCCAGGTCTCGCTGCCATATAGGAGTGTGCTGGTGACGCAGGAATTATACGAGTATACCGCAGCTTTGGTCTTCATTGTGAGTTTGGAGTTTCCCCAAACAAGCGATGTGAGGCGGGTAAAGTGGATGTGTTGGGTCAGGATGTGGATGTTGCACCAGTTATCACAATCGATAATTACTAACTTGCAGTGGTGCACCACGTCCCATACCTGGGGGTTACCATCAACGACATACTCTCTCTGGACACAGATATTGACAGCCACATTGGCAAAGCTGAAATCATCTTTGTCAGCCTCACAACGCGTGTTTGGGGAAACTCCAAACTCACAATGAAGACTAAAGCTGCAGTATATAAGACCTGCGTCACCAGCACACGTCTATACGGCAGCGAGACATGGACAACCTATACTAAGCACGAAAGAAGGCTCAATACCTTCCATCTATGGTGTCTATGCAACATCCTTGATATTTCGTGGAAGGACAAACACACTGCGTAGATAGTGCAGACTACGCTGGATTGGCCATGTCCACCGCATGGAAGATGGTCGTTGTCGTGAAGTCTGATTCACAAAACGTCATTCTGACCAAACGGCACGCCATACTTTATGACAGCGTTTGCTAGTAGAACCAATGAAAGGCTTCCTCATTCGGTTGTTTACAAAACGATTAGGCATTCAACATGGCGATCTCAAATCTGTGTAAACCAGTTGGGGATGGCATTAAACTACAGCATTATGAGCGAAGTACGACCTGGAAGAGGTTAGTAATTTAACAATAGGAATGTTACTTTATAGGTAGGTGTAAAGACTTCCACAAATAGTATTATACGAATGGAGAAATCTCGAGTGGAATGCATCGAGACATTGGGAAAGTCGAAAATTTTGCTGTTTATGTTACGCATAGGAAAAGATGGGAGTATGTAACAAAATGACAATTAGTTAGAAAGTTGAAGACTAATCCAGGGCGTATTTTAAGCCTAAGATGAAGGAAATCTCTCCAGGAATAAGGAAGATAATTAAAATCTTAGATTTCAATGTTTGCACATCTAGACAAATTATGCATACATTTTGGGTACACAAACACACATTTCAGCAGCTGTTTTCTCTGTCGCCGGATATGACCTATATAAGACCCTGCCTCTTGCGAAACGAGGCCATTCAATTTTGAAAAATACAGCGAGCGCAAGAGTGTTAATGAAGATTGCCTTTGCCTTCTGTATCTGAGAGCAGACCATATATAACCATTAACAGAAGATCAGAATAGAAATCGATGGAGAGTAACTGTTTCTGTCCTATGTTCCACAAGGAACGAAAAGGAATGATAATGATGAATGTAAAGAGCACAATGGTTTTAAAGTAGATCTCTGCAGCTCCGGGTTTCCCGACTGCTGGTATATACCATCTTAGCCAGGCCAAAGAAGATTTAATAATCTGAATTATGGACCGGTTAGACAAATTAACCTAACGAGGATCAGACACGCATTAAACTGTCAGAATACCTTTGAGCAAATAGGTTTTCTTCCCCATTCGGTACAAAACACACAACAATAAGTAACATGTGATGTACGAGGGGCGTTCAGAAAGTAATGCACCACATCGTTTTTCTCAGGAGCTGTTTATTCAAAAAGCATGAAATTTATACACAATATACATGGATATGTCATGTAAACATTGGTATTATTCAACGTATTCCCCATCCATCAACTTGTACGGCTTTATGCCAGCGCGAAACAAGTACATGTATTCCTAGCCCGTACCAGATTTTGTCTTGATCATGTAGCCATTTCTTCGCTGCATGAATCACTCCTTCATTATCTTCAAACCTTATCCCACGGAGTGCATCTTTAAGTGGACCAAATAGATGAAAATCAGAGGGTGCCAAATCGGGACTATAGGGTGGATGGGGTAGTACAGTCCAACCCAATTTGGTGATTGCTTCCCGGGTTGCCAGACTTGTGTGAGGGCGCGCATTGTCGTGAAGGAGAAGCAGGTCTGCTGGATTCTTGTGCGGCCGAACTCTGCGAAAACGTTGATTGAGTTTTTTCAATGTCTTAATGTAAGCTTGCGAATTGATTGTCTCTCCTCTTGGCATAACGTCCACAAGAATCACACCTTCAATGTCCCAAAAGACAGCGATCATGACCTTTCCAGCTGAAGGAATTGTCTTGAATTTCTTTCTTCTTGGTGATTGCGGATGATGCCACTCCATTGACTGTCTTTTTGTCTCAGGTTCAAAATGATGTACCCAGGATTCGTCACCTGTAACGATCTTAGCCAAAAAGTTCTCTCCATCAGCATTGAAACGCTCCAACAATTCAGAAGAAATTGCTTTCCTTTGCAATCGGTGGTCATTCGTGAGACTTCGAGGAACCCATCTTGCGCAAACCTTAGAAAATCCGAGAGTTTTTATAACTGCATTTGCACTACCAATGCTGACTGACAGCTGTAAGGCCAATTGATGAGTAGTGATTCGCCTATCAGTAAGAATAATGCCCTCAGCGCATTTCAACATTTCTGCGTTGGTGGCTGTGGCAGGACGTCCACAGCGCGGCCGATCAAGCAGCTCCGTATCTCCACTTCCTGATTCTTTGATTCTCTGAACCCAGCGACTGACTGTACTCCTGTCGACTGCAAAACTTCCATACACATCACAAAGACTCTTGTGAATATTCACAACAGTTTCCTTCTCTGCAACGAGAAATTCTATCACAATTCGCTGTTTATAACGCAAGTTGCTAACACGCTCCATTTCAAGGTTTAGGGCAGCCGTATTATTTGGCCGGTTGCAATGCAATTTGGTGCACACAATTGGCATATGCCATATTTGAAGTGTGCAAATTTTCATGCTTCTAACTTCATTATTAGCTGAGAAAAACGATGTGGTGCATTACTTTCTGAACGCCCCTCGTACAATGGCTGCAACACATTGATACCGTTGATCAACCTTGTGATTAACGATTACATAAGACGTAATGAAGGATGTCCCCTTTGATTTGAGAACCACTGAGCTTGGGCATCTGGCGTGTACGTTTAATGTACAGACCCCGTTTTTTTTTTTTTTTCGCTCTTGCCTGCGTTGTCTTGCGAGCTAACACTGAGAAATTGGGTCGGATGTGCTTCTTTTCCCCTCTCTGTGATAGAGGAGCACATCACGTTAACGGTGTGTGGTGGAGATGCTAAGGAGAAGACTATTTGGGATATTCTAAAGATTTTTATTTATTTCAGCCAGCGTGTAACTCTTAAGGCTGTATGCGTTTTTGGTGGGTCATAATAGATGTATGTGTTGAGTGAATAATTCAAAAGCGGTAAGTATATGTTGTTAATGCGTTAGTAAAGACACCAAATAATACTAATAATAATTATCGTTTTAACCTAATCATGTAAAACAAATTGCAACATGATCCACCAATGTAAGAACACACTAACGCTTTGGTGCAGGCTTCCTGCAAGGGACAAGCTGCAGTTGTGGCTCCGTGCTCCATTTGGGGCGACAAGGAAATCGATGATGATCGTTTTTGCATGGTTGTAAAACTGACCGTAGATCATAAGCGCTCCTTGTGGTTACGGCAGATTCTGATCGATAAACGTCAGTGACACCAGTTTATTTGGGACCATAGCGAAGAATGTTTGGTTTAACATCAGTGGCGTACTTAAAGTGTTGGCACGCGAGAAATGTATTGTTTGCGAGTAGATTTTCAGACTATACAGTATTGTTATAAGTGTTCGATGGCCCTGGCTATCACCCGGGACGGACTTCCCCATCGCATGCCCTTTATTACGCCACTGTAGACCACAGCTGTAGACCGTACTTACTGTAATTAATGTGTTCACAATATACGCTCATGTTTCACTGGGATGGAGGAAATGACCACCTTGCTGAAGATTAAAACACGGACAGTGATGTAATACTTCCGGCAGACAGACTTTGCTGTGATAAACAATTACAACAAAATAACACCTGGGAGGAGATTATAATGTTAGATGTGTGAAGTAGTGACGTTTTAAACAGGACAGGTGAAACAGAAGAAGCAAGATCTTACATGATCAAGAACGACAGGCATATGAAATAGGTAAATGACACGTAAAGACAATATCTTGTGTGTTATGCAGAATGTTCTACAGGAGGGTAGTGCACGGCTGTTTGCCAGCGACGCTTTAGTTTTTTCCTTTTTTTCCTTGACCGCGCTATTTATAGCTATCGTGACAGAGGTCACGTGGTCAACTTCCTAATAGGAAAAAAATGTGGCAGTGTTTACTTTTGATAGGGCTTAATTAATGCTTTTATGCTACTTTATTATTATAAATACCGGCTTTAATTTTGCGTAAAGCTAGACTAGAAATGTTAGAGTAAATTTTAGAACAAGAACAAACATTTTATCACAATTAGAACAGAAGATATAATAGTCTGAAATAGTGTAAAATTTACGTTTTTTAATATTTTGTTATGGTTTGTTTCTAATGCAATTTACACTAAAACGGTCACAATCAACATGCATAACAAATTATAGAAATCAAAAGTAGAAAACCTGCAGAAAATGGATATCATAGTTTTGTTTTGGTTTCATGCGTCAAACATTAATTATTGAAACATTAAATTGCAAGTGCACATTTATTACCTTAAAATAACACTCCCAATTGTCCCCAAAACATGAGAGCTAACAATTATCTCAATCATACATCACGATGATCATGTAAAAAAGAGTATGGTCATGAGTAAAATGAAATGTTCAATGTAATAAATAAAACATACACCTATTAAATGATTTCCACACTCTGTTAAGTCTGTCACTCACGCAACAACTTTTTGTGTGAGATATCTGTGGCAGTGATTCCCTATGAATGCTCTGCTATGATAAGCCTGTGGTATGATTTTGCTTTGTGTTTGGCTAGTACTTTGTCCAAGTGTGAGCAAACTGGACCAGACCTAGAACACAGATCTTAAAACTGAAGTTTGGCAGCGCATCTTGTGCATTTTCAAGTCTAACTTTAAAACTATCTGTCTCCTCCTTATCCTCACAAAGTTTAATACCTGCCTGAAAAAATTCAATTTTAGCTTCTAATTCTTCTGCCTGTTTCCAGTTTTTACAAAATCTCTTTAAGTTCTTAATAGTACTAATGTTTGCATGTATCTCTTGCGGATTCTCAAATATCTTTGCGTCTATTGTATCGGCTACCTGTCTAGAAGTCTGTGGGGTTTCAAAACAATGCCTAATAAAATATGAAGGTAAGGAGGAGTTACATTTTCAATTTCAATCTCTAACATTGGTTTGTGTAAACAATTATTTTAACGTGCCACTTGCCTTTTATTCCCTTTCCCATATTTCATATATCTATTGTAATCTCTTGTCAACATGGCCAAACTTCTTGGTTTGCAAGTTGTATGCTCTCTGGATGTCTTTATTTCCTTGTTTTGCTGGAGACACCACAAACATGGGTATGTTCCTTGAGCTCCAGACAAACCAAACATTTTCATCAAAAAGTCATAATCCCCGAATAAGAAAACAACAACTTTTTTACCATCCCACTCTAAATCTGTTAGTGACTCTATCTGAGCTTTCATGATATTCATAAATATTTCTAAATTATCATATGTATCTCTGACTCTAGCCATTGATAAAAGGATGGTATTAGATTTAGAATTTGGTTTCTCTAAATTTACTACCTGCATTGTAACTTTGAATGAAAGAAGATATACAAACAGTTTCTTAGAATTCTTTGGCAGCCGTCGTGTGCACGGGATTGTCTACCAAAGAACACTAATGGAACAGTCCTTATCTCACACACAATTAAAAAAAAAAGACATTCACATTATAAATACAAGATTAACAAGACTTGAAAGATAGATCAAAGTATGTGGAAGTAATATATCTATAGCTTTACATGTTTTCTGACGCTTATATACGCAGCTAAATATCATTATAAATGAATGAAAATGCAAAAACAGATGGTGCTTTACAAAAAGTTATTTTTTTACAACCTTATTTAAGATTTGCGAGTATCGGGAATGCGTTTACAGTGATTTAAACGTTATAAAATCTGGTGACAAAATGTTATTTCTTGTTATGCCAAACTCACAAAACTGACTACCACACATTCTCAAGATAAGAAACCCAAAAAAAAAAGTATGTGGAAATAATATTTAGCTTCCCTTCGAGAAGTCTTTATAATTATAAACTCAAACGAATGGGTCGATTTTTAGATATTAAATTAATAAAAAGATTACTTATTTTATGAATTTCCTTAAATGATGACGCTGTTTTCAAAAGTCTGTAACTTCGTCAAAAATATAATTTCAAACAAATAAAAATGCACTAAAAAATAGAACACAGAACAAGGTTATAGTGCACAAAAGAATTTTTGCGCTGTGTTTATCCAGAACGAGTGTGTAATGATTTATATAATTACTGATTTTACACACACACCAGCTGATTTTCCCCGCCAAAACCCCTAGTAATCATTTACGGTGAACATGAAGATTATTACCCGGTGTCAGAATTCTGGTCACCGAAACTAAAAGAGCGCTCTGGTATAGTGCACAAACAGCCGTGAGTGGGGCAAATAAGACACCTACTGATATCAGACACTAATTCGTGGTTGGATTGGCATGGAAATAAAATGCTAAAATAAACCTAAACAGTGCTAAAAATTGAACCATAGATTAAAATTTGTTGTGTCAATTAATCGGAATGGCTAAGAGGTATGACGACCGCCTCGAATTCTTAAGGTACCTGGTTCGATCCCCAGTAGAGGGAATATAATTTATGGAAAGTTTTTTTTTTTTAGAACCTGTGGTCCTAATGGTGTTATATTCCCCCTGAGTAGTAAGATCGGATGTCTTGCATTCTCGGATAAGGGCGAAAAGTAGGAAGTCCAGTGTGCAAGTTGCGCACGCTTAAAATCCCACGGCAGTTGGAAATCGTAATGAATAGGCCATAACGCTGCTGTCCTGGAAAAAAATCTAAAAATTTGAAACCTACTCACCACAAAAATATTTATGGAATGTGTGATTTCTTTATACACACATTGGGATTCTCGCCGGTGCTATGGAGTTCGTGCACACTGCTGATATCCTGATGGTGTAATCTAAGGGAGGTGATCGGAGCGCTGAGGGAGTTGTTCGTCTGCAATGAAGATAGTCCATCAAACTGTTGCAAAAGTTGGTTCCAATACATTGCAAAATGGCTCGCGCAGTTTCACTGACCAATCATCTATCGCAAATTACGGGGCAAAGCCGTCGCAAACAACGGAAGCCTTAAGCAAAATGGAGAATGTAAATACATTTTTGTCGAAGTCAGGTCCTCGACTGGAAGGAATACAATTTATGAGAATGAAATTATTGTGAAAAGGATTTCACCTTTGATTCCAGGGGAGGATTGTGTATAAATGGATATAAGGAACAACGGTAGGAGTTTATTCTTTGCCTAGATAAATGCGTATTTCTGGTGTCTTCAGTTGAAGTTGAAGGCATGAAAACCTACATCTGCTTTAAATAGTAAAATTAAGAAGTGACAGTTTGTGGAAAGACATGGACAGGAAGATAGAGATAAATCGGCTGTATAAAACATGATAGGTTGGAACATGATTGATAGAATACAAGCCGAGAATGAGAAAGGGAAAGTTTCAAGTAACGCACATATTTTATGAAATCGCTGGTTCGGGAAGGAAATTTCAGGTCTAGTTTTAGACTTTGACGTCAGTACCCCTCTGTCGTTCACCAGGGCCAATAAAAAGCGGAGCGCTAAATTGAAAGGACACACTGAAAAAAAGTTTGAGACGGACTGGATGCAGAGTTTGCCACTACGTCGTTGCCATCTGAATTGTGAGCAGATCTCCAAACATTTCAAGTCCAGTGTCTGGTTTCTGAAGACTGAGGGTAAGCTGAAATTATGATAACTATCATGTATATAATTTATTTATTGCAGGGTAATATATCATGTGTATTAAATTTGTGTAGAGGCTAAGAATTGCCTCAGTATTTCAATTTGTACCTGATGTGAAGGATCAACCAGGAATTCAGGAATATTAGAAGATCTGTGTTTAATAGTTGGAAGGATCAAACTATAAAAATTAAAGGATGTACAGGAGAGGAACAAACCAGATGACAGTTAATACTTATAATGTTAATACTAATCCTGTATCATTGAAATAATGTCCTCACTTACTATGACTGTACAACTTTGGCATCTAATGACTGACTAGTCTGACATCTGTGCTAGCCAGTTACAATTAATTGAAATGTTAATACTTCTACTGTATCACTGAAATGATGTCCTTACTTACTATGATTGTGTAACTGTGACATCTGATGACTGACTGGTCTGACATCTGTGCTAGTCAGTTACAAGTCTAGCCAGATACTAGCCAAGGCTGATATGACGTTTCAGGTTCCATGTAATAACTCAAACCAGACTGTCAAGTATCAGAAGCCTGTGTTGTTCATCAGAGGCAATCCCACAAAAGTGCAGGACCCCAAAGAGTGAACTACAGCTGGTCATTGGTATCCCTATAGCTGGGTCTGCCAATGCTGATAAATACAGTGACAGTTCAGTGTCAGCAGTATCAAGATTCACAGATAAGTGTCAATTAAGGCACTGACAATCCATATATGAACCAACAGCCAATATTTGTGATATGAAACAAACTTCTACAACAGTATTCAAATTATTGTAGAATTCAGTCAAATGATGACAGTAATGTGTAAAGTCACAGGACTAAGAGAACAGTGATATAGTAATAGTGATTCCAGTATTCATTAACTTTATTATACAAGAGGATTTTGTTCAAGATCCTGAAGTCTAAAATACAATACTACTTATTAAAATTGCTGAATGACTGTTTCAAGTAAATAAATTTTCCACAAGAACAGACAATCCTACCAACACATTAGTTAAGAAATAACATTAATTGTGTGAATATTTTGTGTACAATTTAATGCTCATTTCCAAATAGCAGACAAAGAAAATTAATGTAAATATTAAAAGATTATAATTGTACCTGAGGACCTATTCACTTTTTATAATTGTGTTGAAAGTAAATGTTCATTTTATTTATCCCCTAGAAATTAATTAATCATAGGAAAGTCACAGGGAGGAGACACCTTAAATCCTGGTACTAATTCTTACCATCTGGGCCAGGATTTTCACAGTCTGACTATTTCTATGATATCCATACACCCGTGCTTATTTCTAAGACTGAGGTATTACTTGTAAGACCAGAACTCTTTACTGGCATACTATCCTGGTATCATATGATACACCTGGATATCCATCTGCCATCACTAAACTTACATATAACGTAACTTAATAAAACCTCCCGTTACACAAACCACAACGAAATCACTGTCATGTAGTAATGGTGTACATAAACATGGTGCGGGAAACCCCTACAAAATCAGACGCCTACGTATGGCTGGTTCGCCATGGAAGTACTAAACTAAACTACTTCTAATTGGGTCTTTCCCTAACAGAGAAACGTACACGTGGGAGCAAAAATTTCATTTATAATCTATTGCATTTTGCAACTTACGCATTGACTTCCAATTTCGTCAAGGAGACGTCATAGACAGCCAGGAACACAGAGTATTAGGAACACAAAATAGGACGGGCCTAAGGTCTGGAAGTGAATTCTGATATTAGAAAGGAGTAACTCTGGATTTATCACTTAGTGCCTCAAGTTCTAGGATCCTACTTCAAGTACACCCAGTTAGAAACCTAATACACCTGAAAGGTACAGCATCTTATATCAGTTTCCCGACAACATTTCGACGTTACCTGTGCAAAAAGTCTGTGTTCGCCGATAATTGGGGTAAGTTTTAATATGTAAATTTTGTCATTTTATGTTTTGAATTGGACATGTATAAATGGCTTATGCATGTACAGTTGCATATGAGGATTGCAACCTCATCACTTAAAATGATTTGTGAACCCCCACAGCAAGAGCTGGTGACTGCTTTGTACGGGTTTCTTACAAAATAACCAATAGCAGAGGTGTCCCCAATTTTAAGAGGCAACAGGGGGTGGATGATGATATCATGGTGTATATGTTTATGATACTAACACTTTCGTAGGTTTTATATGTACATTTATATATATTTCAATTGTCGTCTTCCGGTGTCCCAAAGCACTTTCGTCCGACTCAATGGGTCTAAATTTAATGCCCAGGGATACGGGCAAAATTCTGAAGAAGACGAAATGGCGGATGGAAACTGAGGTCGCCTGATGCTCATATCAGGAGACCCAATACTTAAAAAAGAGGTATTTTTTTGCTCTCAGTCTGTGGTACAAGTTGCCAGCAGTCGATGCTAGACACCTACATCAGACGGGTCTTAAAGACGTTTGCAGCCTTAGTAGATACCCCGGCCTTGCTGCACGGGACGTGCTACTGTCACCATATTTGACGCCTAAATAGAAGGTCCAGTCCAAAGCTTCTGTGGGAACCAACATCGACTGAAGCAGACGTCAACTGATTCCACGCCATTAGCTAAGCAGCATATACACTCAGCCAATGGACGTTTCTAATTTTATTCTCTTATCCACCAAAATTTAATATCACCATATGATGACCAAAATTAATTGATTATTTTCCTTGTTAAAATAACTTTATTTATTTCAAATCGTGTTAACAAGACGTTGATTATTAAACTTGCTATATGTAACTATAAATCTATAATTGATTTAATCATTATTGAGTGAATCTGCACATGTATGACTTCGTTTTCTTTAAATACACAGAGCTAGTAAATTAATAGTTTCTGAATAACCTTCAGCTCGGGGCTCACAAAATACGAGTGAATAATTTTCCTCACAGAAGGGGCAAGAGAATAATACGTTCATAGCGGCTTAGATGATCTCAGTTGTTATGCTTGCCATTCTGTAAAATTCCTGTGAGGCTTCCTTAAATAAAAGCATCATTCTTCCAATTACTTCTCTGCCAAGAGTAATCTTGAGCGAAAGTTGATACCTTTTAAAACCCTCGTCCGTTTACTCGTAGTTTGGCCATTATTGGACCACGATTGCAGAGTAGGCGAGACAATCACGCAGCAGCAGATAATGTTTAGGAAAAATACGTAGAAAGAAGTTTTTCGCCTTTTCCATAAGAAGTGTGCGCTGATTAAAGGAAAGTTCATTTGGATGACATTGCTTGTTTACACTTGCTCTCTTTACAATTCATCCTGACGCAGTTCAATAACAGAATTTACTGCGTGATTCCTGGGGCTCTCTTGTAAGACGAAGAAAGAAAAGGACTACTGCACACTCAGACATGTCGTACCACGTGGCTTATATGAAGTTGTGTATGAGGCTGGAAATCTCATCACGTAAAACAAATTACTACAGAAGCTACTCCTGCAAAAGCCTGTGAATTCTTGGTGAAGGTTCCCTGTAAAGGGATCAGATACAGTGTTGGCGTAAGGAGAGCTAAGGAAAATAATGATGATGATTACTGGAAGTGAACAAATACTCTTACTTACAAAGATTATTATTGGCCCTTACTTGGGGGAAAAGCTTGAAATGATTGCTTATAATGGGTGTTCGTAATACCTTCCACTAAAGGATTATTTAGACGGGTATATTTCTGGTACGTAATCTTGGCTTTTCGGTTTTCATGGGATGTCATTGTTTGCCCTCTCACTTGGATAATTAGGGGATGTAATCGTTTGTCCTCTCTTGTATTTGATTTTTAATGATAGCCTCCCTGTTCATATCAGACTTTACGGACATACCAAGAAAATTATATAGTTAGATTATTGGTTATATTATAGAAGGTGAGATATGTGGCGCGCCTTCTCTGTTGAACTTGAACGTAGGCATCAGGTGAACACGCTGCTGTCTACCCTCAAGGTACAGAACCGAGATATTAATGAAGTGGTAAAAGACTTCAACAGATGCATACTACAAGCTGCAAAAGAAACCATTCCCAAAGGATGCCGGCGTAACTACATACCATACTGGTCCAGCACACTCCAAGAACGTCAGGAAGCTATGGACAAGGCTAGAAAGAACGCAGAGTCTCAGCCTTCACTTGAAACTCACAACAAATGGAAAAAGACTGTAGCAGAGTTTCAGAGAACAAAGCTAGAAGAAAAACGGAAAAGCTGGAGAACTAAAACGGCATCGCTGAACCTTGAGAAAGACGGCAGGAAACTTTGGAGATTAGTCAAGTCTCTAAATGAAGAGTGTTCCTCACCAAGGCAGACTATCACATTGGATGAAGGTGGCAAACTTTTCAGAGGAAAACAAGCTGCAGACTTGTTTGCTAGAAGATACAGTTCAGAAAGCAACTTACCCATTAACATAGACCATCAGAGAGAGATAAGAAAAGAAATACTGGCAACCATGGGACAGACAGATACTCCTGCCCCAATGAGGGAACCCATCACACTAGGAGAACTACAGAAGGCTATTTCCAAGCTTAAGTTTCAAAAGTCACCCGGCCCAGACAAAATCAGCAACGAAATGCTAGTAAATCTGAGCTCAGCAGCAAAGACAAAACTGCTTGAGATATTCAACCACAGCTGGTTGAAAGGAACGGTACCCCAAGTATGGAGAGAAGCCATCACAATACCCATACTAAAGAAAGGGAAATGTAAGACCGAGGCTGCAAGTTACCGGCCAATCAGTCTCACAAGCTGTGTTGGGAAGACTATGGGGCGGATCGTCAACCACAGATTGAAATGGTATTTAGAGTCTGAGCAGATCCTGGTGCCGGAACAAGCTGGATTTAGAGAATGCTACAGTATAGAAGACCAAGTTACTTACTTGTCTCAAGCAATAGAAGATGCCTTTCAGGAGAAGAAAAAGGTCCTAACGATCTGGGTCGACTTCAAGCAGGCCTTTGACAGGGTGTGGAAAGATGGCCTCATTGCAAAACTTGGGAGAGGTGGAATCCAAGGCAACATGATGAAATGGATCCAGTCATACTTGCATAACAGGAGAACTAGAGTCACTCTTGACGGTCTGCAGAGCAGAAAAGTGTTGCTCCATCAGGGGGTACCTCAAGGAGGAGTAATTTCCCCTACACTCTTCCTTGTTTACATCAATGACCTGGTGAAAGATCTCCCTGCAGGAGTGAAAGCTGCCTTATATGCAGATGACCTAGTACTCTGGTGCGCTGATGAAAATGTCACCACAGCAAATTATAGAATGCAGCGGGCAGCAGACATGCTAGTGTCATGGGCAGAGAAATGGCTTATCACAATAAACACAGACAAAACCTCCACAACACTGTTCTCCCTCGCCCCCAAGGACAAATCAGCTAACATACACCTAGGGACAACCGTTATCAAGGAAGAAAGCTACCCCACCTATCTTGGGGTGACATTTGACCAAAGGCTTACATGGAATAAGCATATTGAAAATGCAGAAGGAAAGGCCCGAAGACGACTAGGCATACTCAGAAAATTGGCAGGTACCAACTGGGGAGCAAATGAACGAAATCTAAAGAAGATTTATAGTGGAGTAATAAGACCACACTTAGAGTTTAGCTCAGCAGCATGGTCATCAGCTGCTAACTCACATCTGCAGTCCTTGGACAAGGTGCAAAATCAAGCTCTCAGGCTCATTACAGGAGCCATGAAAACTACACCAATAACAGAGATGCAGAAGGTTGCTGGATTACAGACATTGTCCCATAGAAGAGACACAAAGACCATGATCCAGATGGAAAAGTACAACAGTATGCCAACGCACCCAATGAAGGCAAGACTAGATGATCTGGCATTGGGACGTCTAAAGCGTAGCAGCTTTGTGCATCGGGGAAAAAGACTTATAAGACAGCATCAAGAAGACCTATCTATGAAGACAACACCACTGAAGCCCACCCTATACCCTGTACCATGGGAGCAGGCCAGCAGTGCCCTCCAAATTAATACGTCGGTCAGTGGTCTCACAAGTGGATGTGAGTATAATGATCTGCAAAAACGAACTGCTACATTGAGTATGATCCAAGAAAGCTATCCCGATCAATCATGGATACATGCCTATACAGATGGATCAGCAACTAATGCTGTTAGGAATGGAGGTGCCGGTATCTTTATCTCATATCCTGACAACCACTATGAGACTAGGCACATTCCCACTGGTAAATTCTGTTCCAACTATACAGCTGAGGTTCAAGCTCTAGAGCAAGCTGCAAATATGATTTATAACACCAACTCTGACTGCCACCAGGTAGTCATCCTCACAGATGCACTGTCTGTCCTGCAAGCTCTCAAGGGTGGTAAACTCCCGCATCTGAGAAATGAACTAAACAAGGTAGCTGCCAAAAAGAGAACCATACTTCAGTGGGTACCATCTCATTGTGTGTACCCGGAAATGAAAAGGCAGATAAACTTGCAAAAAAGGGAGGAGAATGTGAACAAGAAGATAATGAAGTCACATACTTTGAGAAAAAGAGAGCTATCCAGACTATAAGAAGAGAACAGAACCAACCCAAAGACGACTATCACACTCTCGACCGGCAGGGACAGATAACTATTTTTCGACTCAGGACAGGGCATAACAAACTGAATAAACACATGCACAAGTTACGATTGTCTGCTTCACCACTGTGCACATGTGGATTAAACGAACAAACTGCTGAGCATGTTCTACAGGACTGTCCTCTGTATGACCAGTTAAGAAAGATATACTGGCCCAATGACTCAACACTAAATTCAAAGCTATATGGAGTTAAAGAGGAACTTCAAACAACAGTCGAATTCATCATGAGAACTCGTCTGACGGTGTAATCATCAAAGATGCGATCGCAAGAAGAAGAAGAAGAAGAACGTGGGTGAACATAGACTAATAAGTTTATGAGAAGAAGTATATATTAAAGGAAGACTATGTAAATACACTTTGAAAGAGATATTGAAGTCATGCAGAGCTTTTGCACGAACCATCACTAATGTAGTGTTACTTAGTCAATTTTCTTTATGTACAGCTTGAAAAAGCTGTAAAACAGGACCCAGAATTCAATTTATATAATATACATGTACAGTGTAACGGAGCTTTAAATTGTCATGGTTTTTTTGTTTCTTGCCGGAATAAAGATTATTGATAACGACTGAATCCAGTGTGCCTGTGCATCGCTGTTACTCGCGATAGTGGTAATCTGTATAAGTTCATCGCAGGCATAGTAGTATGAATTATTTACTGATGCAAGATGATAGTGCCGTATGAATTCCGTGTATGCTTGTTTATAAAACATCAACCAGACTAACATAAGTCTACACTGAACTTGTAGAACGCACACAATAATAAACTGGAGGCAGTGGTTCTTTTGAGGAAGTTGAAACAGCTGAGTGTCTTATCTACAGATGGTTGATTCAATTTAACATAATGTGCTTTGTGTCTAGCTCTGTATCAAATCACGTCTTTCAGTGTTCTTTGACCTTACAGATCATAAGTTGTTAGAATGCACATACAATTACTCACGTTATTACTCACGTTATTACTCACGTTATTACTCACGTTATTACTCACAATAAAAGAGCAATTCATCATCATCATTTTTCTTTCCGCTCCACAAGGAGCACGAGGAAACCCCTGCAGCTGGAAGCCTGCACCATGCGATCATATAAACTCTTACGGTGTGTTGGTTTACGTAGCAATTTCTTTTATATGATGAGGTTGCCAAGTCCTTCACAACTTTATGTTAGTCGCCTTGTCATCATCATCATCTGCCATTTCCACAACGAAGGTCGGCTGCAATGGATCTCCAAGGTTTTCTGTCTCTTGTCTTGATGGTGCACTCTGATAGACTCTTTCCTGTCCATCTCTTGATGTTATCTTCCCACTTATAGCGCTGTCTTCCCATTGAACATTTGCTTTCAACTCTCCCTTCTGTTATGATCTTCTGCAAGGTGTTATATCTTTGAATATCGTCAAAATATTTTAGCTGCCTAATTTTGATCTCCTTCATTAATTCTCTTTTCATACCTGGGTTTTCTAGGACCTCTTTTTTGTCATCTCTTTCTATGCGATGCCCCTTTCTTTCTTCTAAATATCCAATTCAACTGTCATAGTGTACTCTGTCAAAAGCCTTCTTATAGTCCACGAAGCACATGTCGCATAGTGCGGCATGTAAAAAGGCAATACCTGCCAATAAATTCATCAAGGTTGTTGACTCTTTCTCAGATAATTGGGGCATGTTATGGTCTATAAGCTAGGACATTAATAACTCTTCTTGACAGACCAGGCCAACCATACTTTCATAAATAAGCCCTTGCGTACAGCAGATGGATTGAAAAGGTGCGACAAGGCTAACTGACGAAGAAAACCACATACATACCATTGGAACGAGGGGTGAGTAGAAGACATTGACGTTGAATAGCGCACACTATGAGGAAACCGGATAACAGCTCTACAAGGCAGTTCTTGTTTTGAAATGCCCAGTGTAAGAGAGATAGAATGAGGCATACAACTAGTGGAAAAAAGGAGTCAGAGACAGACTTGATAGGGATTTTTAAAATAAAAACATAAAAAAGCAAGAACAGCTGACACAGAACAGAAAATCTGGCATGCGTTTGTTGAGGACATGTGCTCCACGGGGCGCTGAAAGGGAGTCAATCAATAACTAAATGAATGATATGTCAAATCTTGATATAGGACCTCAAGACGCAGCAATAGAGACCGCAGTCAGCGACTCATAGCTTGACTGCCTGCGTCAGGACCAGCGAACCAGAGCTGGTCAAGACCGTGCTCCACCTCCACGTGGTGGTCCTGGAAACAGTCTGCAGCAGTGCAGGCTGGCTGAGCGAGCACGGATCGCAATGGGAAGGCAAACCCGGTCCTAAAAAATGCCGTGCAGAAGTCGGATGTGTCGACCGAAAGGTGCAGATATCACAGCTACGTTGTAAACAGACACAACGCAACCACCGTCCTTTTCAGGGCGAACGAAGAAGAAGAAGAAGAAATCTTGATATTAAATACAGGTACAGGAAGTCACATGGCAGATACTGCCATAGGGAAATAAAACATTAGAGACGTCACTTTACTTGGTCCAGCTTCTAGAGGTAGGGGGAGCCAGTTCCCTTCCTCGATGCCTTTGCCTTCCGTAATTCAAGAGCAAAGTCACATACTCATTTATAGCTGGGTATATGGAGCATGACGAATCCGTGTTTCGAACCCGGTACCTTTGCCACGAGAAGCCAGCGCTCTAAACACTGGCCAGTCGCAATCACCTTCTTATGAAGGTTATGAGTAAATCAAACGCTCACCATCCATGTCCATCAGAAAACTTCACATAACACAAACGTCATATCAGGTTTACAAGAGTGTGGCATATTGAACAGTGGAAAGTACTAAACTCTTCTGCTCATGATCACAATATCAGACAGAAGTCTGTTATAACTTCAGCTAGCATTCTTACAGTACGAGCTTCAAACCAGAACAGCCACCGAATGAAGCAAGTGATCAGCTCAGAGAGAAATGATATCTTACACGAAATGTCTTTCCCAAAGAACTTTCGCTTCTCCTTTTTTCCGTAACACGTAAAACCATTTTGAATAGAAATTTTAAAAAGACTTTCGCTCTAAACGACGTCTCCATTTTATGTAAAAACAAGTAATCTGTTGTCCCTGGCAAATAACTCTTCCAAACAACTATTACTACAATACATAAATGGTCACAGCCATTGAGTGTCTGCCCTGTGTACTCCCTGGGGGGTTTCTGAAGAGGCAAAGATAGTCTACTGCAGCCTCGGGTACGTCGCACAAAGCGACTTCTTCTTCTTCGTACACTCTAAGACATCCACTTGTGTATGTGGCGAGAGGTTTTATTTGGCTCTTGGATCAGTATAGTACTGACAATTACAGAAATAGAATTTCTGCAGAAAATGGTGAAGTCCCAGTGTCTGAGAGAACTACTGGTATCACAAATTAGTTACGGCTGTGAATGTTCTGATCTCGAAACAATAGTAGAGAGGAGACCGACATAAAGCGCCACCTCCGCTGTGTAACTAACTGTGATATTAATAAACAAGGAAACAGTTTTTACTTAACAAAGATAAAATTGACAAGTCGTTCAAATACAATTTCCTTATTATTTATTTAGTATATACACTATCTACTCTTGTGCTGAAGGGTGAATGTTGAAAAATGGAATGTAATGGAATTGTAAGTTTACATGTGATTTACAAATATTTATTTTATATATATATAAATATTTTACAACAAGTTTTCCAATTATAGGAACAAAAAATTTATATCAGCTGTGCTGTTAATTAAGGATATAACACTTATCAGCTATGCTGTTAATTTTTGTCTCTTGCTATGCTAATTTCACTTTCTCATCACTGACAGTTTCTATGCTCACAATGCTGACAGAAATGGTACTAATGTGTACTCATCTCTTAAAACGTTCTGTTCTCCTTAGTTTGGTTCACACAACTCCTGCTGAGGCTCGTTACTTTAGCCCACCCAAGACTGAGGGGGACTAAAGATGTAGCTTCTGTACAATCTCTATGCTCCTGCGAAGTTCCAGGCAGCGGGATTGACTCGAACATACGACCTCAGGTTTTTAGGACACAAATGAAACCTGTAACAAGGAAAAATAGGGGCTAATTTTTGTCCTCAAGCCCACCTATTTCTATTGTATATGATATGAGCGTGTCTCAGTGTCTGCATGTCGGATGAATGACAACATGGCTCAGTATGATTTAGCAATAGCGAGACAAGACAGGTGTCTACTTGCAAAACATTCTTTCTGATAAACTAATGCATGGATACATTCAATAATATAGATTCAATACATGAATACATTTAATACATTAATACATCCCATAATATAAATCAATACATGAATAAATCCAATAATATGTACACCTAGGTGTGATACAACAATGTCCTTCCCCCTATAATCCCAGGCCCCCTCTGACGAGTGCTATACAAGCTGGTAACATATATCCTAATAATAACGTTATGTTCTTATGATAGGAATATATGCGACGAGGACTGTTTGGTTATATATATCAGGTGGGAGTTATAGGAGACAATAGATTGGAGTTAGATGAGACAATAGATTGAGTCCTAACAAGGACTGTTTTGGTTATATTGCAGTTTGGAGTTATCAGAGACAATAGACTGAAGTTATAGACTGACAATAGATTGAGTCCTAACAAGGACTGTTTTGGTTATATTGCAGTTTGGAGTTATCAGAGACAATAGACTGAAGTTATAGACTGACAATAGATTGAAGTATGAGTCCTATTAGTCTTCGTCTATTCAATCATTATAGGAAATACAATCATTATACTAAATTTCCCCAAGATACAATCAGTGAACCACAATATATTAAATATATACAGGTCTGCTGTAAGCCTCTTTTCCTAAAGGTTATCGTAAATTTATATTTACCCTCCAAGATTTAAAAAAAGGTCAGTTTGACTTGACTAGTGAAGTAGGTTGCAGGTCGATGCCCTCAGGTAAGCAACAAATCAAGGTGACAGCTTCTTCCTCTTCAGTCAGTATCTCTGGCGTCAAGTTCGGGGTTGCGTGGTTAGCATAAAATCCGCCCGATTATATAGGCAGGTAAATACTTAAGGAAAGCTTTCGGTTGGTTCCTGGCGGAGCAAGTTGATTGGTTTCCTCCGGTTTCGTCTTTTGCTCATACCGCCTAATTTTATTCAGTTTTTCGCCGCCATCTTGCGTGAACTGCGTGAACAGTATAATTTATTCTGTCTCAGAGACTGGTGAACGGTGATCGTTGATTGGTTGAAGCAAATCTGTATTTCGACATAGTGATTAACCAAGTAGTGGCTTACACTCGTTTCACGACATAGCCCCCTCCTTTCCTAGCTGTGACTTGTCATAGCTGACGTGTAAACCCCTGCTGTGGTTAATCCTTTTGCGTCTGTCCTTCCAGAGTACTAGGGTGTCGACTTAAAAAATCAGCTCCTACATTGTCTCTTCCCGGAATGTAATTCACGGTAAAGGAATAAGGCGCCAGAAGCAGACTCCACCTTAACAATCTCGAATTTAGCTTTTAAGATGCAGCCAAGAATGTTAAAGGTTGGTGATCGCTTTGGACAATGAAGTGTGTCCCATACAGATAAGGTGAAAATTTGTTGATGGACCAAATTAGAGCTAAACATTCTTTCTCTATGGTCGAGTAATTCAACTCAGCTGCATTCAGCTTCCTACTGGCGTAGGCGACTGGTAAAAGTTCCTCCGGCTGGGCTTTTGATTTCTGCAAGAGAGTTGCACCAATACCTATACTGCTAGCGTCCGTCCTTAATACAAATTCCTGTGTGATATCGGGTAGTGTAAGGATTGGTTTGCTGGTGAGTTTTGCTTTTAGCTCTGTGTAAGCTTTTTCACAATCAGCATTTCATTGGATTTTGTCAGGCTGTCCTTTCTTAGTTAAGTTGGTTAATGGTGCACACAGAGAGTTAAAGTGGGGTATGTACTTCTGATAGAACCCACATAAAGACACGAATGATCTCACATCTTTCTTCGTTTGAGGTCTGGGTGCCATCTTTAACTTCTCTATATTCTTTGGGTCAGGAGACATATGACCTGTAGAAATAGTGTGACCTAAGAATTCCAACTCCTTACAACCGATATAGCACTTGGTTGGACGTGCAGTCAATCCAGTGGCTCTCAGTCTGTCAAACAACATGGAGAGCGCTACTATATGCTCTTCAAATGTGTTTGTAGCAACAAGAATGTCACCCATAAAGTTAGTGATATGGGGATTTTGTAGAGGTTCCAATAATTTCCTCATCATTCTTGAAAAGATACTGGGAGCATTTTTCAGCCCAAAGGGTAGTACATTAAACTCGTAGTGTCCGTCTGATGTACTAAATGCCAGCATTTTCCTAACTTCTGGTTTCACTGGTATTTGGTAGTATCCCTTGCTTAGATCTACCTTCGATAAATACCTAGCCTTACTCAGTGTAGAGAATAGCTGGTTGGTGTCAGGTAATGGGTCCACCTGAGATTCTGTGATCGCATTAAGCTTCCGGTAGTCAATACATAACCTGTGTTCACCACTCGGTTTTCTCAATAGCACCACACTTGAGCTATAGGGAGAGTCTGACTTCGAGATAATTTTCTCCTTCAACAGATAATCAACTTCCTCCCTTAGTGCTTGGGCTTTCGCATAGGGTATAGGGTATGTTCTCATGCATACTGGGGTAGGGTCTGTAACCTTCATGTCGTACTCTAACAGATTCGTACGACCTGGCTTATCTGTGAGCACATCAGCATGGGTTTCCAACACTTTCTGAACCCTCTTCTTCTGCTCTGGAGTTAAATGTTCACTTATATTTACTTGAACATAATCCTCTGTAGTTGTGAGTGGATACTCCATAGAGTGAAGTGGTTCACCGTGCATTTCTGTTGCAATGGCTAGGGTCATGATATGTGCAACTTCAGATGATTCCTTGTCATAGTATTTTTTAAGAAGATTGACATGATATACCTTCTCCTTTCCTTTCTTGTCAATCTTATAATTGGTCCTGGAAAGTTTCTCCAGTATGACATAGGGTCCCTGCCATCCAATCTGCAATTTATTATTGCTGCTTGGCAACAGTAATAACACCTTTTCCCCCACCTCCAGTTCCCTATCCTTTGCTTTTTTGTTGTAGTAGGCAGCATGCTTCCTCCTGGCCTGTCTTAAGTTATCATTGGCCAGTTTCCAACCTGCTTTCAATCGAGATGTCAACTCGTTGACGTACTGGTATGAGGAAGTCACTGTTTCCTCTGCCTTTTCATCAGTCCATGTCCGCAGCAATGCTTCCAGTGGACCTTTTATTGGTCTTCCAAACAACAATGTAGCTGGAGCCAATCCAGTTGAATTGTGGGGTACTTCCCTATATGCAAATAGTGCAGCGGGTAAGTAGGTATCCCAAGTATCAGGTTTTTCACTCGCCAGGTTTCTAAGGATTGAAATTAGCGTACCATTGAACCGCTCTACTTGACCGTTCCCTTGGGCATGGTAGGGACTACAATGATAGTGCCTGGCTTGAAATATCCTGAATACTTCTTGTGTTAGCTTTCCCTTAAACTGAGACCCATTGTCAGTCAATATCTGATGCGGGAAACCGAATCGGGTAAATATTGTCAACAGGGCCTCTGCCACGTGCTTTGAATCTATAGCTGACATGGCCACTGCTTCTCCCCACATAGAGCAAGTATCAACCAAGGTTAAGATGTAAGCATTTCTCTTCTTGGTCCTAGTGAGGGGTCCAACAATATCTACTGCAACACGTTCAAAAGGGGTTCCCATAATAGGCATTTCTCCCAGTGTTGCTGGTGCAGTCCTATGCTTAGTAGCTACTCTTTGGCATTCTGGACAGGATCTTACATATCTTTTTATGTCCTCTGTAATTCCTGGCCAAAAGTAGTGACAGGCTATCCTTTGTCCAGTGGCCCCTATTCCCATATGTCCACTGAAGGGTATAGCATGTCCTAGCGTCATAACCTTCTCCCTGTAAGATTTTGGCACTACAAGCTGTCCATGCCCTTCAGGTCCTGTTCCAGCTTTTCTGTATAGTAGGCCATTCTTCATATACAAGTCTCCTTTCTCTGGAGGGTTATGGGCTTTTGGCAATTTGCCAAAACAAGGCTTCAACGTGCTGTCTGCTGCTTGAGCCTTTTTCATATCTTCTGGATGAGTATTGATAGGATTTTCCTCCATTTTCCTGGAGCGTTCCCTGGTCTGGACTGTTGCCATAACTACAGGTTTTATAGGTTCTCCAAGGAAAACATACCTACATCCCAAAATCAAAGGGTAAATAGGGTCGTCCATCACTGCTGCTTTGATTTCTCCTTCCACATAACGAGATCTTATGTTGATTCGAGCTATGGGTAGTGTCATGGTTCTTGCTCCCTTGATCGGTCCTCTGATTTCCACTGTTTCTGTGGTTATCTGGTCAGGACTCACTAGAGAAGAGCACATAACTGAATCAAAGTCCAATCCTGTGTCATATAAACACAGTACTTGAGTGCCATTCACGGTCACTTCCTCACAGACAGGGGGATGATGGAAGTCTTTCTGACTTACTGCCATTTCCTTCCTTCCCGGCTTCCCTGTTGTAAGACATGCAGCATGATGAGAAGGATTCTTCCTTCTGCAGTCCGCAGTATTGTGGTTACTCATTAGACAAGTTTTACACCACTTTCCTTCCTTCCGGTAAGGTGTCTTATCCGATCTTAGAGGGTTTTTGTCCTTTTGGTCAAATGTTTGTTTATTCCTTGTGGTATAGTCTTTTTGTTCATATTTGGTATAGTTTTGTGATGATTTGAAGTTTTCACCCTGCTTCTTCTTATTTCCTAATAATTCTGCCTGAGCTGCTTGATATCTCTCAGCAACAGTTACAATATCTTCCAATCTCTCTGCTCCTTGTTCCATGATAAACTTCCTCATTTCTTGAGGCATGGACTCTTTCACTTGCTCCATCATTATCATTTCTTTCAGATCCTGACACTTTTTTAAACTACTCCATTTTTCCAAATAGGTTTCCAGTCTAGCAGAGAATTGGTGATAGTTTTCTCCTGGAAAAAGTTTAGCTGTTCGGAATTTCTTTCTATATGATTCTGAGTTCTTTTCATATCTCACAAGCAGTGCCTGCTTCAGGATTTCATAATCTTCCTGGTCATCTCTTGAGAGCTTCAAAGACACATCGTAGGCCACACCTCTCAATCCCTGAGATAATTTAAGACTCCTTTTTTCTTTCACTAAGCCATAGGTAGTGGCTAGTCTTTCGTATCTATCCAGGTACGACTCAATGGCGTCTTCTTTCTCAACAAATGGGTCCAGATGAAAATTCATGGCCCCACTTGAGGTGCTCTGGCTGGAGCTACTCTCAGAGTGAGGTGAGCTACCACCATTATTGCCAGTATTTGCCTGAATTTCAAGCTCTTTTAATCTCAACTGATGGTCTCTCTCTGCTTGTAATTTACTTTCCTCAGCTTCTAACCTTTTAGTTTCTCTTTCAGCTTCCAGTCTTTTGTCTTCTCTCTCAGCTTCCAGTTTTTGTCTTCTCTCTCAGCTTCCAGTCTTTTGACTTCTCTTTCAGCTTCCAGTCTTTTGACTTCTCTTTCAGCTTGCAACCTCCTTTCTTCAGCCTCAAATTTCTTTGCTTCTCTATCAGCCTCTAATTTCTTTGCTTCAGTATCTAATTGCAACTTTCTTTCTTCCCTATCCATGTGTTTGTCCACTTCTGTTGTGACATACTGAGTGAGAGCATCATCTGTCAAATTTAATTCCTTACCCATCTGCATGATCGCAGTTCTGAACTTCACTAGATTAGCCATGGCGTTACTTAGATAGGGTATGTATATTTACTATAACCAATTTATTGTAATTAAACTTAATTAATTTAAATGAACAAAAAATTTCCGTGCAACTTTGTGAGCATCAACTATTTACTGAGTACTAAATGGTACTCCTCCTATGAAAACAATTTAAAAAAAATCCTATTATAGAATTTTTTTTTTTTTTTTTTCAAAAATTTGTTTCTTATGTTATCTATGGATAGAATGTAGATAGATGAATAGACTAAGTATGGCTCAAGATATAGAGAAATATCCCAGGAACGAGCCCCCAGTGTGGCGAGAGGTTTTATTTGGCTCTTGGATCAGTATAGTACTGACAATTACAGAAATAGAATTTCTGCAGAAAATGGTGAAGTCCCAGTGTCTGAGAGAACTACTGGTATCACAAATTAGTTACGGCTGTGAATGTTCTGATCTCGAAACAATAGTAGAGAGGAGACCGACATAAAGCGCCACCTCCGCTGTGTAACTAACTGTGATATTAATAAACAAGGAAACAGATTTTACTTAACAAAGATAAAATTGACAAGTCGTTCAAATACAATTTCCTTATTATTTATTTAGTATATACACTATCTACTCTTGTGCTGAAGGGTGAATGTTGAAAAATGGAATGTAATGGAATTGTAAGTTTACATGTGATTTACAAATATTTATTTTATATATATATATAAATATTTTACAACAAGTTTTCCAATTATAGGAACAAAAAATTTATATCAGCTGTGCTGTTAATTAAGGATATAACACTTATCAGCTATGCTGTTAATTTTTGTCTCTTGCTATGCTAATTTCACTTTCTCATCACTGACAGTTTCTATGCTCACAATGCTGACAGAAATGGTACTAATGTGTACTCATCTCTTAAAACGTTCTGTTCTCCTTAGTTTGGTTCACACAACTCCTGCTGAGGCTCGTTACTTTAGCCCACCCAAGACTGAGGGGGACTAAAGATGTAGCTTCTGTACAATCTCTATGCTCCTGCGAAGTTCCAGGCAGCGGGATTGACTCGAACATACGACCTCAGGTTTTTAGGACACAAATGAAACCTGTAACAAGGAAAAATAGGGGCTAATTTCTGTCCTCAAGCCCACCTATTTCTATTGTATATGATATGAGCGTGTCTCAGTGTCTGCATGTCGGATGAATGACAACATGGCTCAGTATGATTTAGCAATAGCGAGACAAGACAGGTGTCTACTTGCAAAACATTCTTTCTGATAAACTAATGCATGGATACATTCAATAATATAGATTCAATACATGAATACATTTAATACATTAATACATCCCATAATATAAATCAATACATGAATAAATCCAATAATATGTACACCTAGGTGTGATACAACAATGTCCTTCCCCCTATAATCCCAGGCCCCCTCTGACGAGTGCTATACAAGCTGGTAACATATATCCTAACAATAACGTTATGTTCTTATGATAGGAATATATGCGACAAGGACTGTTTGGTTATATATATCAGGTGGGAGTTATAGGAGACAATAGATTGGAGTTAGATGAGACAATAGATTGAGTCCTAACAAGGACTGTTTTGGTTATATTGCAGTTTGGAGTTATCAGAGACAATAGACTGAAGTTATAGACTGACAATAGATTGAAGTATGAGTCCTATTAGTCTTCGTCTATTCAGTCATTATAGGAAATACAATCATTATACTAAATTTCCCCAAGATACAATCAGTGAACCACAATATATTAAATATATACAGGTCTGCTGTAAGCCTCTTTTCCTAAAGGTTATCGTAAATTTATATTTACCCTCCAAGATTTAAAAAAGGCCAGTTTGACTCGACTAGTGAAGTAGGTTGCGGGTCGATGCCCTCTGGTAAGCAACAAATCAAGGTGACAGCTTCTTCCTCTTCAGTCAGTATCTCTGGCGTCAAGTTCGGGGTTGCGTGGTTAGCATAAAATCCGCCCGATTATATAGGCAGGTAAATACTTAAGGAAAGCTTTCGGTTGGTTCCTGGCGGAGCAAGTTGATTGGTTTCCTCCGGTTTCGTCTTTTGCTCATACCGCCTAATTTTATTCAGTTTTTCGCCGCCATCTTGCGTGAACTGCGTGAACAGTATAATTTATTCTGTCTCAGAGACTGGTGAACGGTGATCGTTGATTGGTTGAAGCAAATCTGTATTTCGACATAGTGATTAACCAAGTAGTGGCTTACACTCGTTTCACGACAGTGTAGCGTGAGGTTTTTATTGGCTCTAGGATCAATATAGTACTGACAATTACAGAAATTAGAATTTCTGCAGAAAATGGTGAAGTCCCAGTGTCTGAGAGAACTACTGGTATCTCAAATTAATTACGGCTGTGAATGATCTGATCTCGAAAAATTAGTAGAGAGGAGACAGTCATAAAATTCCACTCCCGCTGTGTAACCAACTGTGATATTAAAACAAGGAAACATATGTTACTTAACAATTATAAAATTGACAAGTCGTTCAAATACAATTTCCTTATTATTTATTTAGTATATACACTATCTACTCTTGTGCTGAAGGATGGATGTTGGAAGATGGAATGTAATGGATTTGTAAGTTTACATACGATTTACAAATATTCATATATATATATATATATATATATATATATATATATATATATATATATATATATATATATATATATATATATATATATATATATATATATATATATATATATATATATATATATATTTATATATATTTATATATATTTTATATATATATATATATTACAACACGTTTTCCAATTATAGGAAATAAATTTATATCAGCTGTGCTGTTAATTATATATATATATATATATATATATATATATATATATATATATATATATATATATATATATATATATATATATATATATATATATATATATATATATATATATATATATATATGTATATATATATAATTTATCAGCTATGCTGTTATTTTTGTCTCTTGCTACGCTAAGTTAGTTTCTTTGTCCTTGACCGTTAAATGCTCACAATTGCCGACGGAAATGGTACTAATGTGTACTCATCTCTTGAAACAGTTCTGTCCTTAATTTCTTGCACACAACACCCGTTGATGATCGTTTCGTTAGCCCACACAAGAATGAGGGGGACTAAAGATGTAGCTCCTGTGCAATCACTGTGCTCCTGCGAAGTTCCAGGCAGCTGGATTGACTGGACATACGACGTCAGGTTGGATGACACGAATAAAACCCTCTAAGATTTATACAAGCTAGATTTTGACTCGACTAGTGAAGCAGTTCTGCCCGGTCAATGCAGGTAAGCATAAATCAATCTTGACAGCCCCCTCTTCTCCAGTATGTCATCTAGCTGGCTTCGTGTTGGTGTGTGTGAGTTTGAATACAACTCGCCCGTATATATAGGTAGATGCAGGTAACTTTTACTGCTTAAGTAATGCTTTTGATTGGGTCTCGGCGTGGCAAGCTGATTAGTTATATGCGGTTTAGTACAATCCGTGACCGATGCCGACTCCCGAAAAACAGGGCTTATACCTAATTTTATTCTGTCTGCCGCCATATTGGGAGACAAGATGGCCGTGACCGCGTCCCGAAATTTTAAGCTTAAGTTTATACTGGCGTATACTTCGTGTAATTTATTCTGGCTCAGCGACTGTTCGTTGATTGGCTGGGGCAAATTTGTATCTCGACATAGTGTATTAACTAAGAAGTGGGTTTACACACACGTTTTACGACAACTTGAATGTTTTCAAAGAAAGCAGTAGTCAGTTTGAGGCTATTTGAATCTCCGTAGAGCTTTTCCACCAATGGTACTGGTGTCGGCCATATGCGCTTTCTCTGTTCCGCATATGTTGGGCAACTTTGAAGCAGATGTAAGTCTTCCCCTTTGCCTCTGTGTAGCCAAGCTACACAAAGCGACTAATATAAGGTTGAACATAGGGACGGCAACCTTGTAATGTAAAACAAATTAGCACAGAAACTAACGATGCACGAACATGAAACTGCTTGGTGCAAGCTTCCTGTTGTAACATCAGCAATGGTGGCTTCATGCTTCGTAAGGTGCGCAAAGAAAAAATGATGACTGATTGTTGGCAGTTCCATGAAAGTGACGGTAAAAACAACTCCATCTCGGCTTGCTGATATTGTGCTGTCCAATAACTGCAATAATGTTATCTCAGTGTTAACATACGGCTGTGAGAGTTGGAAAATAACAAAATCATTGGAGAACAAGCTGAATACATTCGAGAACAAATGTCTTAGAAAACTCATGAACATCAGTTGGAAAGAATTCAAGACTAATCGACAAATAAGAGAAGACTCTAGGCAGAAATATGTCTCCGACTATATAAGGAAAAGACGATGGTCATATATCGGTCATGTCCTACGAATGCAAAACAACAGAATACCACTACAGGCGCTCACTTGGGTTCCTGAGGGTAAGAGGAAAAAAGGAAGACCAAAAGAAACACTCAGAAGAACAATAATAAGAGAAGGAAGAACGTTGGGCCTAAATAATGTGCAAGAGCTAAGAGGAGTGGCGTCACAACGAACAACCTGGAGAGCACTGGTTTCTGCCTTATGCGCCGTGTTTGGTGCTTAAAGAATTTATTATTATTATTATTATTATTAATAACTGCAATGAAGCGTTAGTTGGTTGTGTTTTTAAATTGAACTTAGAGTGTAGTTGTTTGTTGTTTTGTTTGTATTTTTGGCCCATGCACAAGAACTACGAGGTATTTCCATTCCATACAGTACACTGTTAAACTCCATGTCGGTTATAATTTGGATATGTAGTAAGGGGATCCCGTTAACGCCCATTGATGGTATATTGGGAATATGGTGTTAGGCCCATATTTTCTTGACCATCGGCACACTAGGGGTGATGGGGTCAGCATCACGCCGGCCGCCTTAACCTTCCCAGAGTTGCTCTGGTACCCAATTTATGAGGCTGGGTCGACCCCGGAGCCGTTTGCGGTGTAAACAATCCCACCATGGAATATGGTGGATATGAAGTGTTAGTTATTAAATATAGCACCAGAGGTTTGTTGTTATTTATTTATGTTATGTTATTTATTTTTTTGAGGCTGCAAATGCTGGTGCTTGCTGCTGTGGCATTTCGTAATATTCATAGTGTGTACGATGTACAAATTTTCCCTGGATTTTAAAATGTATCTTACTTTATTTTAATATATAGTCTCCCTTTTACCAGAGGTCAAATTTGAGTTGTTGCAGTATTAGCGAATACTTTGTACTGCCTCATAATGTAGACAGAAACAAAGCCCAGAAAAGGACTAGCTTCTATCAGCAAGCGTGAAGCAGCCCTTGAAAATAGCTAGTACTGATAAGGGCTGCTAGCCCGTGCAGCGTCTTCTATACTCAGTCCTGCAAACGACTATAACAGTATCTACTGCCACCATGTGAAGTCCCAAAAAGAAGTTGTCCTGAAAAGGACTCGTCCTGTAAAGGACTCGTCTGCCGAGTCAGTGCTGCCCGTACATATTGGGTGGGGATTTTTAGGTTGTCTAGGCTGGTAAAGGTACCACTTGGCGATACAGAACTTGCAGATCTATGTCAATTCGTAACATATTTGTAAATATAAAGCCAATCTTAACATAAATCTAAGATATTTTACAGTAAAATATGCTACACGATCTTGAATATACCCCTCCAGACATAGGTTTACTTTGAGGACTGTATGCCGTGTAGCTGATCACAAGTTCAAGTCAGATCATCGTCTTCTCAGCTGTATGTGCTCGATGTGAATTCGGGAAATATTTGAATTTTTTTTTTAAAAACAAAATTTTTCCTCTTTTGGCGAGGCGCGTACCATTCAGCATAGACATATGGTTCATCGGTAATATTAGGGTGCATGTCCAAATATAAAAGACCTTGCGGTATTTATCTCAGTATTGAGCTGTGTCTGAAGCGGGATTATATACCTTTTTTATTGTGTCTGACTTGTCCTAGCCAGCGTTTTGGTTGGTGGCCAGAGATTTCGTTCTTGCATAATGAGCTTGCTCCCTTTCTACCAATGGTGATGAAGCAGGTTTCACTGATTTACTTTTCATGGTGCAAATCTATTGAGAAGTTATTTTCCACGGTGTAAATCACAGAGAGATAGTTATTTTTCACTGGGCAAATCACAGAGAATTTGGCCATTTCGATACACAGGAGGACTTGGCATATGTTTGCTAAAGGCCTATGTTCCTTGGGGAGCAGAGAGGTAATGAATGAATGAATGAATGTGGCCATGTATCCGGCTACCCAGTATCCGGAACGTTCCAGAAACCGAAAACTGACAAAGAAGTAAAAGTTCAAGTATTTCTTCAGACTTCCGCTTTGTTTATGGTAGAACCACTGATGCGCGACTGTTTTCAGACCAGTTGATAACAAAGGCTTGTATTCTCGGGATTTTCGCTCACACTTTTTGCGTCTTTTCAACCCTACTCATATAGTCATTGTATAAAAATGACGTATAGAAAAACCTCTGCGTAACGGTGGGGGCGGCGGAATTCAGTATTGAAAGAATGATACATTTAACACAGATCTGGTTAGTAGATAGTAGAAAAATTTTGTAGCAGCGCAGAACAGAACCAGACAAGCGCCAGTGGAATAAGAAGTGAGAAGAAGGCGCTGGCGATGGATATGACACATGTTGAGGAAACCTTTTGATAGCATTACCAGGTAGTCCTTAACCTGGAATCTCCAGGATAAGAGATGAAGAGGGAGATAAGGAACACATGGAGAAGAAAACTGGAGACAGACATGAAGGAGATACAGAAGACACGGACAGACGGTGAGCTGACGTCACAGGACAAGGAGAGTTAGCATATGCTTGAACTGAAGGCCGCTGCTACTTGGCGAGATGAAGAATGGTGATGATAATAAGATTAATTATGTTTACACAATGTAAGAATTGCTTATGTAGAAGGACCATAATATATATCATAATTTAGTTTACAAGATAGGTTTCACAGCTGGCTTCCAAACAAACCTATTCAGGTGCATATGTAGCATTTACGCCCGAACCCCATCCTTCAACTTCTGGTGTGTCTATCGCATCAACTTTATCTTCCCATCACTGTCAATATAGTTCTAGAGACATTTCCTTATGTGATGCCTCAATGTAATTGGTATGAATGAACTCAGCGCAATAAATATGCATTTCATATTGTCTTGTACTTCTTCTTGCGTGTGGTAATGATATTGTAATTAACTTTACACACACACACACACACACACACACACACACACACACACACACACACACACACACACGCACGCACGCACGCACGCACGCACGCACGCACGCACGCACGCACGCACGCACGCACACAAGACGAAATATTGGAAAAAAAGTATTGGAAATATGAGAGGGGAAAATGTCAGCAAGCGACAGGTCCCAAGAATGCCGGATAAATGGTCCCATAAAGTACTTATTTCCACAAAATTTGCTCGTGATATCCATTACCATCGTGGTACGGTAACATTTCTGTGTTATTGTGTGTCGTGTTTCTCATCGCCTTGTGACTTGTCTTATCTGCAACATTAGACCAAATGCCCTTTTGGGCTGAGATTACTTTTGGGCTGAGATTACTTTTGATGGTAATAATCTGAAAGGGCAGTACCTGTTTATACTATTTTTAAAAAAAAACCCAGCTATGTTGATGTAGCCAAAGGCTAATGTGCGCTGATTTTCCCCATATAACAATTTACATTGAAGAAAGTCGAATATACCTGACCACGTGGTGCGAAAAAACTCAGTGCACATCGGCAGCAGATGAAGTGTCAAGCGCCAAGCATAACAGTTACATCTTGTTACTTTACACTGAGTCAAAGAGGGAACAAAAGAAAAGAAAGGGGGTGGAAAGCGGGTCATGGAACGGATCTTTTCTGCAGGGGGAGGCAATCGTTATGTATTACGATGTGGGAGATAATTCTAATTTTCACTCACAGAACTGCACAGCGAGCTTCATAAAGAAGTGTTTTATTAATAATAATCACTTAGCGTGTTGTTAAACTTAATGCAGTTTAATCATCAGCATTGTGTTATTGCTGCATGCAATGAGCAATATCGTATACATATACTAATCGTCGATTGCTTCCATTAATACTATTCACTGATGAAGCTACTTTCACCCGTAACGGAATCAACAACACATGTAATGCTCATCGATGGTCTCACAAAAATCCACATGGTACTGTGGAATCAAATCTTCAACGTCGTTTCTCAATCAGTATGTGGTGCGGTATCATCGATGACATATTGATTGATCCGTTATTTTTGAAGATCAAATGACAGGACAAAATTAAATAGAGTTTCTGCGAAATGAATTACCGAAGCAATTAGATGCTGTTCCTTCGGCTAGACGGATTTCAATGTGCTTTCAGCATGACTGAGCCCCTCCATATTATACACGACAAGTGATGCAACATTTAAATGAAACTTTCCCTAATCAGTGGATTGGTCGTGGCTGTCACATAATTTGGTTTGCTCTCTTTTCCTATCCGGCAGAATTGAACTAACTTTATTGTGCGTACTAATTATGGGAACTATTCGATTGTTGACACATTCTATTTTCCTACCTTCCGACACCATTTTGTATTTTCGAGTCAATGTTTACACTCCTTCCATTCATTTCTGTCGTGTTTGTTTACCTGATAGTTTGCCACAAATGAGACCAGATTGGCTGGCAAGATCATTTTTGTGTAGTGACCCGTGTTTGTTTGCACAAAGAGTGCCGGTCAATTATCGAACTGGTGACAGATTAGACACACGAATGATGTAAGAAACTTTCGGACAGACTTGCTTGACCAAAATGTTGCAGGGGAATTACGAATGTAAACATTATCGAGAATAGACGGATATAGGAACTCCTTATACGGAAAATTGACCGTTTGAATTTTACAAACGCATGAATCATGCAGAAAAGTTCACGAGGAAAGTTATCGTAACATGCACTTTCGAATGCTTTTGGCTTTGCAGTTTAGATGCTAATAGACATTCACGTTGATTGAACGTTTGTCAGAAGCGCCCTATACTAAACAACATGTGAGCGTGGGACGAGAACTGCAATATAGCGTTGAACATTTTAGACATAAAACACTGCATTCCAAAATTGTCAAAAGTTGACTGAAGCAAGGAAAGTGTAGAAGTTAGAATTCTGAACTTATAGGAATGGAAAACAAGTATTGGAGCACTTTTTGAATAATACAATAAGGAAACTCCACATTTTAATACGGAAACCGGACTCCTACAGGACCTACTCACAAAGCAATAGAGGGATTCTATACTAGAAATAATACCCCAGACGCGTGTTCGAGACATCGTTATCAAGTTGCCAAGACTATTCTACTGAGAAGGAAATGTAGTTCCCAACTAGTTTGGGGTACGTTGTGACATATATTGTTATACTTTAAATTTGATATGTTTGAACTTGCTGATGGTTATACAGGTCCTTACGAGGCATGCAACCACAGCATGAGAAATTGATATATTCATGAATGTAAAGTGTCAGTCTGTAAAGAAGTGTGGTGTATTCTCTTTCTTCTGTAAAGCTCCACTATCAATCACTGTAACATGTTGTTTGTGGTGCCACTACTGTATATGTCCATTGTAGTGTACAGAGTTGTTGAGATCAGGCATGCTCCAGTCTACCCAGCTGTAAATGGGTAACTCACCCTAGTCCTGAGTTAGGGAAGGTAAAGGCAGCTGTAAGCAGTAGTTTCCCTCTAAGGCTCCAAGGGAAGCAGGCCCTAAACTTGGTCAATTCAACCGACGCAGGATGGTGTATATATGGAGTAGAAGTGTAGAGTGTGATTAACGCGAATGGTGTACTGTTCGTGTTCTGACCAATCTAATCACTCATTCACTTGTGTCTACAAGGCACCAATGCAGACTGCTGGAATCTTTGTTTACACAGTTTATTTAGACGCACACACTGGGACATAACGAGTAAATCATGGGTACATGTTGACACATCAATTTGCAGGCATACATAGTAGATCCCATGTCATGACACATTCATAAATAATAGGTAGTACATCAATAGCTTCCATAATGCCGCATCCCTTATCTGATAAACATGACCCTAGCGTTGCGAAGCACAAAATTCCAGCTAGGTCTAACCGACATGAGATCATCAAAAATAGGGTCTGGAATTACCTGGAGTCCGAATCATACATGGTACCGTACATTAGGAGAGTCTCTAACACAAGCTCTAGTAGAGACACAATCTCCTACAGAAGAAAAACCACTTCATAAATCATTTTTACTGAAGAATGTACCAGCCCTGGAAAATGCGTAACCGCCATTGTAAACGGTACCTCGGAACTCATCACGACTTGTCAAGACAACTCCTACTTCCGCTAGAGCAGCATAACAAGAATATAGTCCTGCCTACCCATCCAAAATATACAATATAGGACTGATTCTACTTGTACTAATAATATGTAATACATATGAATTCAGGCCATAAACATAATAAGCAAATTAATATATTTTCTGGCCCTAACAAATAAGTACGGACATGAGTGCCATATCCATGCGCCGGATCAATATCAAGAACGATTACTCCTATAATCAAAAGTGTGAATCAATCATGAATTATCTAGCTTTACCATAGACAGCATTTTCATACACCAATGAATGAATGTCTATATCTTTTCCATATTAAATAGCCATATCCATTTTTGTAATATGTGCGTCAAAATATGCACGCAACAATGAACCACCACAGCAAAGCGCTGCCGATTGCTTTGAGTTAGTTCTCTCATGGAACCAAAAACAGAGGTAACCCTAGACTCTAAGTGGAGCAGGGGTGGAAGATGATGACATCATATGTATATTTAAACATGTCCAACCAGGCACAAGCCACTTGCCGTTGACCAGTCGAAATTGCCCCAGTAAATTAGCTAAAACAATTGTGATTTTAATCATAACCCCTGAGTTATATGACGTACGCTCAGTGAAAGTAAAAACACAGAGAAAAGATTCAGTTGACGGACAGCGGGAAAGGCGCCTGATTAATATCAGTAAAACAAAGACTTAGCAGCGGTATCAGTTCTTTTATTCCCTCTAAAGTTTGTGGTACGTGTTTACGAGACCATTTGAGGTACGATTCTACTAAACCAGCTGTACTGCTATTCTCTGGTTCAAAGCTTGCGATCGACACTTGAAACCTACATTCAACGGGTCGCGTAGATACTTGCCTTGACCAGGAGAAGTGTCCTCGCAACAAAGGCAAATTTACGGAAAGAGCAGCATCAACACTTCAGCAGTTTGGAAGCTAAGTGACATTTTTAGCAGACCAACACAACAGAACTTATTAATCTATATTCCACAACTAACCTTCCTAAAGCCGATATCAGTTTCAATGACGAAACCTATTTTTTAGTAAGCACTAGTTCATGTTTATTTGCATTTGTTCCAAAGTAATTGATCATTACATTTGTTATTTATTTTTATTTGTTATTTGTTTGTTTGTTTGTTTGTTAACAAATTCATAGTTGATTTAGTTTTTACAGAGAGAAGTGCGCACGGAAGAATCAGCAACTTTATCTATATTTGTATCTATAGAGCCAATTAATAAGAATTATTTTACTGTTAATTCCGTTGGGGTCTTGTAGGAGCTAAATTAAATTATATTATACCTCTTCACAAAAGTTGTCGGGCAGATAAAGGTTAACATGGCTAAGACACATTCAGCATTATTCTTTATTTCTTAAATATGTTGTGAATACTCCCTCGAGGTAGAAGCATCATCATCCTTTTATCTGTATCTCTGCCAAAAATAAGCTTGTGCGAAGGTAGATACCTTTGAAGACCCACATTAGATACACTAGGTTTTGGCCATTTGTGGTAAAGTGGGATGTTATAAATATTTATAGGGGACTTAGTGTACTGACTGAGATCAGCTGTGAAGGTATCTGTATCTAATAGGTGTAGTGTTTTACAGATAACCTTACTTGCTACCACATTTATACCTCAGTCAGAATTATTCTGGAATATTGTGATGACTACGTTAAATGTCTAGGGTTATGTAAATGATGAAGTGTAAGTCACAACAACAACAGACAGATAAACAATTTAATTTATTCCACCACACTTGACAACACTGTGACACTCACACACATTTAACACTCTATAAGACTAACTTAATTGAGTCAATGGTAAAAGTTTCAAATATATATGTATTAATTACTTTCACTATTATATATCCTGATTCAACTACACAGTGAACCAGGAATCACAATCAAATGTAATCACAATTTATATGTACATAATTTATACATATGAACCTTGTAGTGACATATTTTATTAGTATTATCCTATGTGTGTCAGTTGTGTAGTGGTACTATGAGGTAATACTGGTTTTGTTTTTCAAGCTATGTTGTTATTTGTCATCATGACGTCAAGTGTTTGTTTATCTTGGAAATAGTATGGGGAATCTTTACCGTTCCTATCAATTTAAACAATGTATTGACCCTCAGTTTTACTATAATGTCAAGTTTTGAGGGGAACACATAATGTTGAGCTCCTCTGGCCACAGAGGCTTAACTTTCGTGATGGCGGCAGGAAAAGACTCCTCTGCTCGATTGCTCCCCTGTGTTCTGGAGACACCTCACTAGTCGCTATCTGGACCCAGGAGTATGCTGTCAGCCTCTAGATTCAGCAAAGCTCAGACCAGGTGCTGCTCAATAACTTTAGGACCACAGTCCCTGAAACAAGAAGGTTGTACCTCCTATTTCAGAACTAATCTATAATCTATTTCCAGACTGAACACAATACATAACAAACACTGAGTTCAGAGCGGTAGGCTAACTGCCAGCTTCATCTGAAACAATTTCCACCAGTATACTCCTCCCTAATGGTCACTACGCCTCTGCAATTCCAGCATTAGTTCGTTCTAGTCAATAAGATAGGTGTCAGTGTACTGTTTGGCAATTCCATGCAGTTTTACTTTTCTCCGACACCTTCTGTTCAGGTTGTAGCAATATTTAGGCCTTGCCTCATGTTAGCTACTGAACCACACACATATACAGACATAAATTATCAATTTACATTCAATTTTCATTAAAAGATATCAAATATTTCAAGCTTACCACAATTCATGGAAATAATACAGAATTACGTTGACTGGCAATGAATATGGCACAAAATCCGACCTGCCGCTGTCTCAGGCTTTTATTTAGAAAAATATAAGCTGAATCTCAACGCACTGTTGCTTTAGAAAGTTTATTTGAAAATGTGGTGCTGAACTAACGCTTCTAATTGCCTATATTGGCGGGTCTAACCAATCGAGCCATGTTTACACAAGCGTTTGAAAAAAAGTACCCTTCCTTCCGTCTCCCCTAACAACAAAAGATAGTATTTGTAGCCCGACTAATCGTGTTTAGCCTTACATTTACTGCGCTCCAATCAAATAGGATTTAACATGGGGACCTATTTCCCGTACAATGGTGGTGTCAAAATCTGCCACTGAGCGATTCTGATTTTGGTGTTGTCTGACACCCTCACTATTTCTTTTGGCTATAATTTGTTAATTCCTAGACTATTTGCGTAACGTTTAACATATTCTTTGTCAGCAAGTCCTAAGGAACCCAAATATATAAATTTAATGGAGCTAAGGGGCTGCGTTCAAAATATGTATTTTCTTCTACCTCCCGTTCACTTCGATCGATGTGGTGTCTGGGTACTGTAATGTTTTCAAACGTAAACCAGTATAATGTCATATTTCCTAATAAGCATTTCTCAGGTTTTTAAAACCTAACTCTCGTATGGGTAGTGTTTTTTATCACTGTCGATTTGAAAAAAGTTAGTGCTTGTGGCCTTACACGCGTGATGGCAGTAATTGTATAGCGAGACGCGTGTTAGCGTTGCATGCGTCCCGGCTTTCAGCCCTCCCTTTCTTTCTATCCTAAGTCCATCTGTCTGTTCGTTTATGGTAACGTAGTGTATAAAATGACATGAATGGAATATTAAATATAGGTCAGCTTGCGTATCTCAAGGTTTTTCTTAGAAAGGCAGTACACGTTTTATTGTGTTGTGGAAACGCGTGTATTGATGCAGTAGGCTTTTACTATCAACGTGAAACGTTACAATTTGCAGACGAAGTAGAAAACAAGGGGGATTTCGAGTACAGTCATTGTGACAGCACTGTTCTTTACCATTCTTCTTTCCTTTCATTGAATTTATTTGTTAGGCTTTACATTTACCTTTTAATTTATATATGTGGATTTAGAATGTTTAACGACAAATTCTCCCCTCTTAAAACAGACGTTATATGTCAGTCTATAATTCTATATACACATAGAGAAATTTATTATCCTTCCTGGGGCTTAGGGTGATTCTCATCATACGGATGGCGGCTTAAAAAATCCGCTCCCAGATTTGTTTTTCCACTTATATACTCTATGCTAAACTCAAATGGCTGCATCAGTAATGACCAACGGAGTAATCTAGAATTTTCATGTCTAGCCTGCGCTAGAAACGACAAGGGTTTGTGATCCGTTTGCAACTTAAATGCCTTCCCATACAGATAAATATTGAATTTCGTTATCGCCCATATTACTGCAAGACATTCTTTTTCGCTAGTTGAGTAATTGTTTTCAGCTTTATTCAACTTTCTGCTAGCATATGCCACTGGGCTTAATTCCCCATCCAATGCATCTGATTTCTGCAGCAGAGTCGCACCTAACCCGATATTACTGGCATCTGTTCTTACTGTGAATTCTTGACTTAAGTCAGGTAATTTCAAAATAGGTTTACTTGTGAGCTTTTCCTTCAATTCTTGGTAAGCCATTTCACATTGTGGTGTCCATGTAATTCGATCTGGATTTCCCTTACGTGTCAAATCAGTTAACGGTGCACATATGGAATTAAAGTTTTTTATATACTTTTGGTAGAAACCACATAATGAGACAAAGGATCTCACGTCTTTCTTGGTTTGTGGTCTCGGGGCTTTCTTTAGTTTCTCTAAATTCTTGGGGTCAGGGGTCATGTTTCCCTGATAGACTGTGTGTCCCAAGAATTCTAATTCTTTACATCCAACGCAACATTTGGTTGGTCGGGCTGTCAAATTCGCTTCCTTAAGTCGATTAAACAGCATGTTCAGAGAATCAATGTGTTCCTCAAATGTTTCTGTTGCTATAAGGATATCATCCATGAAATTTGTGATACATGGATTATTCAGAGGGTCCAATAATTTTCTCATCATTCTAGAGAAGACACTAGGCGCATTCTTCAATCCAAATGGCAATCTGTTAAACTCACTGTGTCCCTCTGAGGTACTAAAAGCTAGGTATGGTCTAACCTCAGGCTTTACTGGAATCTGATAGTATCCTTTACTCAGGTCCACTTTTGAGAAATATTTAGCTTTATTTAGCCTGGCAAACAACTGATTTGTATCCGGCAATGGATCCACCTGTCCTTCTGTAATAGCATTCAGTCTCCTGTAATCTATACAGAGTCTATGTTCTCCAGAGGGCTTCCTTAAGAGTACAACATCGGAACTATACGAAGATTCACTGTGTGAAATAATTCCTTCCTTCAACAAATAGTCTATCTCTTCCTTCAAAGCTTTCTCCTTAGCAAAAGGAATCGAATAGGGTTTCATACATACAGGTGTGGGGTCTATCAGCTTCATATCATATTCCAATAAGTTTGTATGCCCTGGTCGGTCTGTTAACACCTCTGTATGAGTATCTAGAACCTGTTGTACTCTCTTCTTTTGCTCTTTCGTTAAGTGTGTACTGATTTTCACCTGTGCCGCTGTCTCACAGGGATGTAATGGATATTCAAATGATGAAAGTGGTTCCTTTTTTCATCTCCATGGCGATGGACAAGGTCAACAAGTGTGTCTCTTCCTGATTTTCTCTTTCCAAATATTTCTTCAGGAGATTCACATGATAGATTTTTTCTTTCCCCTTCTTATCTATCTTATAATTTGTTCTAGACACCTTCTCTAGAACTGTATATGGACCTTGCCATCCAATTTGTAACTTATTCTGACTACCGGGTAGAAGAAGCAGTGCCTTCTCTCCCACAGCCAAATCTCTGTCTTTAGCTTTCCTGTTATAATAGGCAGCATGTTTCTTCCTGGCTTGTCTCAAATTTTCATTGGCAAGTTTCCAGCCAGTTTTTAAACGAGTGGTCAGCTCATTCACATATTGGTATGAGGATGTAATGTTTTCCTCTGCCTTTTCATCAGTCCACGTTCTTAACAGCGCTTCCAGTGGACCTTTTATTGGCCTTCCAAATAATAATGTTGCCGGGGCCATTCCGGTTGAACTATGGGGTACCTCCCGATAAGCAAAGAGGGCGGCGTGAAGGTACTGATCCCATGTATCTGGTTTTTCGTGTGCCAACTTTCTCAGGATCGACATCAACGTGCCATTAAATCTTTCCACTTGGCCGTTCCCTTGTGGGTGGTACACACTACAATGGAAGTGTTTGGCCTGGAAGATCCTGAAAACTTCTTCTGTTAGTTTCCCCTTGAACTGAGAGCCATTATCAGTCAAGATTTGATTGGGAAAGCCTAACCTTGTGAAAATTGTGAGCAATGCCTCTGCCACATGTTTAGAATCAATCGATGACAGGGCTACCGCCTCTCCCCACATAGAACAAGTGTCCACCAGAGTCAGAATGTAGCTGTTCCTTCTCTTGGTTCGGGTGAGAGGTCCCACAAGATCCACGGCAACTCTCTCAAAGGGTGTTCCCACTATGGGCATTTCCCCCAGAGTTGCTGGTGCAGTCCAATGTTTAGGTGCTACTCGTTGGCACTCTGGACAGGATTTTACATATCGTTTGATATCTTCAGTTATCCCTGGCCAGAAATAGTGACAAGCTATACGCTGTCCTGTTGCGCTGATCCCCATATGACCACTGAAGGGAATCGCATGCCCTAGTTCCAACACTTTAGTCCTATATGAAGTGGGAAGGACCAGCTGTCCGTGACCATTGGATTCAGATCCAGCCTTCCTATATATCAGCTTGTTCTTCATATAAAACTCTCCCTTGCCTGGAGGTGTATGGGTTTTGGGCAACTTCTTGAAACACGGCTTGAGTGTTTTGTCCTCAGCCTGTGCCTTCCTCATCTCATCTGGATGAGTATTTATTGAATTATCCTCCTCCTTTTTAGACTGTGATCTGGTCTGCACTGTTGCCAATATCACAGGTCTCTTGGGATTCCCCAAGAAGACATATCTACACCCCAATATCAGAGGGTAGATTGGCTCATTTATTACTGCTGCTTTTATGATTCCTTCCACATATCACGTTTTCACCTTTATCCGGGCGACGGGAAGTGTCATGGTAGCTACATCCTTGGTTGCAGTTTGAATCTCCACTGTTTCTGTGGTGTATTGATCTGCCTGCACCAGGTGAGAACTCACAACGGAATCATAATCTAAACCTGTATCATATAAACACCTTATGGTGACACCATTACATATGACATCTTCACACACTGGGGGGTGGTATGGTTCCTGTAGTTCCGCAGGTTTGACTTTTTTTTCCTTTTTTCCAGATGTCATAGCAGCACAATGAGGAGGTTTCCTTCTACAATGGTCAGTGTCATGATTGTTCATCTTACAATTTTTACACCATCTCTTTCCTTGGTTGTAAAATTTTCTTTCATCATATTTCCTTTCATCGAATTGTGGGGTTTTATTTTTATTGTCATACCGTGGCCTATCAAATTGGTGCTTACCTTTGTTTTGATCTCTAGGATCAAATTTATTAAAGTTCTGTGGTGCCCTAAAATTTTCCACCTATTTCTTTTTGTTACCTGATACCTCTGCCTGAGCCGCTTGATACCTTTCAGCAACATTTAGCAACTCACCCAGCCTCTCTGCACCTTGTTCCATGAGAAACTTTCTCAGGTCTGGAGCCATGGACTCTCTTAATTGTTCTATAAGGACCATTTCCTTAAGATCTTGGGTTTTCCCCAGAGAAGTCCATTTCTCCAAGTATGTCTCTAACCGTGCAGAGAACTGGTGATAGGTTTCACCTGACAGTAATTTAGCATTCCTAAATTTTTTCCTATAAAATTCTTCGTTCTTTTCATATCTTAACATAAGAGCCTGCTTTAGCATGTCATAATTTTCTTGATCACCTCTGCTCATTTTGGCAAAAACTTCATAAGCTGCCCCACGAAGCCCTTGAGATAACTTTAAGCTCCACCTTTCTCTTTCTAACCCATACGTGGTAGCTAATAGTTCATATCTATTTAGATAGCTCTCAATATCATGGTCTTTCTCAACAAAATGATCTAAATGAAAGTTCATAGCTGAGGTTGAGGCTCCCTGACTAGCAGTGGCATCAGAGGTAAAGGGACTGGCACCATTTTCAGGAGCATGGCCTTGAAACTCAAACTCCCTTAGTCGTAACTCATGTTCCCTTTGTAATCTTTTATCTTCTGCTTCCCTTTCTGCAGCTAATCGCTTGTCTTCCCTTTCTGCAGTCAATCTTCTTTCTTCTGCTTCCAATGCTTTAGCCTCTTTGTCAGCCTCAATCTGCAACCTCTTAGCCTCAGCCTCAATCTGCAACCTCTTAGTCTCAGCCTCTAACCTTCTTTCGGCCTCTTTTTCCAATTTTCTTTCTTCCCGTTCAATATATTTGTCACATTCAGCAGTGACATAAGCAATCATAATTTGCCCGTCCATTCCTAACTCTTTCGCAGTCTGTACAGCAGCAGATCGAAATATGGCCAGGTCCGCCATTTTCTAACAGGTAAATTTATATAATGTCTAACTAAACAATACAATCTGATATTACTTATCCAAAGACACCACAGGAACTGAGAGCTCAACGTTATCTATTTTCACCCAAGGATACCTTTTTAATTTCTATTATTCCCTGAAGTGAATTACCCCCAATATTTTTAATAGGGAAAGATTCAAAATCCCGGGAGCGAGACCCCAATATATGTGGTAAAGTGGGATGTTATAAATATTTATAGGGGACTTAGTGTACTGACTGAGATCAGCTGTGAAGGTATCTGTATCTAATAGGTGTAGTGTTTTACAGATAACCTTACTTGCTACCACATTTATACCTCAGTCAGAATTATTCTGGAATATTGTGATGACTACGTTAAATGTCTAGGGTTATGTAAATGATGAAGTGTAAGTCACAACAACAACAGACAGATAAACAATTTAATTTATTCCACCACACTTGACAACACTGTGACACGCACACACATTTAACACTCTATAAGACTAACTTAATTGAGTCAATGGTAAAAGTTTCAAATATATATGTATTAATTACTTTCACTATTATATATCCTGATTCAACTACACAGTGAACCAGGAATCACAATCAAATGTAATCACAATTTATGTGTACATAATTTATACATATGAACCTTGTAGTGACATATTTTATTAGTATTATCCTATGTGTGTCAGTTGTGTAGTGGTACTATGAGGTAATACTGGTTTTGTTTTTTAAGCTATGTTGTTATTTGTCATCATGACGTCAAGTGTTTGTTTATCTTGGAAATAGTATGGGGAATCTTCACCGTTCCTATCAATTTAAACAATGTATTGACCCTCAGTTTTACTATAATGCCAAGTTTTGAGGGGAACACATAATGTTGAGCTCCTCTGGCCACAGAGGCTTAACTTTCGTGATGGCGGCAGGAAAAGACTCCTCTGCTCGATTGCTCCCCTGTGTTCTGGAGACACCTCACTAGTCGCTATCTGGACCCAGGAGTATGCTGTCAGCCTCTAGATTCAGCAAAGCTCAGACCAGGTGCTGCTCAATAACTTTAGGACCACAGTCCCTGAAACAAGAAGGTTGTACCTCCTATTTCAGAACTAATCTATAATCTATTTCCAGACTGAACACAATACATAACAAACACTGAGTTCAGAGCGGTAGGCCAACTGCCAGCTTCATCTGAAACAATTTCCACCAGTATACTCCTCCCTAATGGTCACTACGCCTCTGCAATTCCAGCATTAGTTCGTTCTAGTCAATAAGATAGGTGTCAGTGTACTGTTTGGCAATTCCATGCAGTTTTACTTTTCTCCGACACCTTCTGTTCAGGTTGTAGCAATATTTAGGCCTTGCCTCATGTTAGCTACTGAACCACACACATATACAGACATAAATTATCAATTTACATTCAATTTTCATTAAAAGATATCAAATATTTCAAGCTTACCACAATTCATGGAAATAATACAGAATTACGTTGACTGGCAATGAATATGGCACAAAATCCGACCTGCCGCTGTCTCAGGCTTTTATTTAGAAAAAATATAAGCTGAATCTCAACGCACTGTTGCTTTAGAAAGTTTATTTGAAAATGTGGTGCTGAACTAACGCTTCTAATTGCCTATATTGGCGGGTCTAACCAATCGAGCCATGTTTACACAAGCGTTTGAAAAAAAGTACCCTTCCTTCCATCTCCCCTAACAACAAAAGATAGTATTTGTAGCCCGACTAATCGTGTTTAGCCTTACATTTACTGCGCTCCAATCAAATAGGATTTAACATGGGGACCTATTTCCCGTACAATGGTGGTGTCAAAATCTGCCACTGAGCGATTCTGATTTTGGTGTTGTCTGACACCCTCACTATTTCTTTTGGCTATAATTTGTTAATTCCTAGACTATTTGCGTAACGTTTAACATATTCTTTGTCAGCAAGTCCTAAGGAACCCAAATATATAAATTTAATGGAGCTAAGGGGCTGCGTTCAAAATATGTATTTTCTTCTACCTCCCGTTCACTTCGATCGATGTGGTGTCTGGGTACTGTAATGTTTTCAAACGTAAACCAGTATAATGTCATATTTCCTAATAAGCATTTCTCAGGTTTTTAAAACCTAACTCTCGTATGGGTAGTGTTTTTTATCACTGTCGATTTGAAAAAAGTTAGTGCTTGTGGCCTTACACGCGTGATGGCAGTAATTGTATAGCGAGACGCGTGTTAGCGTTGCATGCGTCCCGGCTTTCAGCCCTCCCTTTCTTTCTGTCTGTTCGTTTATGGTAACGTAGTGTATAAAATGACATGAATGGAATATTAAATATAGGTCAGCTTGCGTATCTCAAGGTTTTTCTTAGAAAGGCAGTACACGTTTTATTGTGTTGTGGAAACGCGTGTATTGATGCAGTAGGCTTTTACTATCAACGTGAAACGTTACAATTTGCAGACGAAGTAGAAAACAAGGGGGATTTCGAGTACAGTCATTGTGACATCACTGTTCTTTACCATTCTTCTTTCCTTTCATTGAATTTATTTGTTAGGCTTTACATTTACCTTTTAATTTATATATGTGGATTTAGAATGTTTCACGACACCATTGTTGGACCATCACTGCAGAGCAAAGGGGAGGCAACACGTGACAGTGGCAGTGCCATTAACAATACTTATTTAGCTGTACATCCAAACAGTTTTATCTCGGAAACCGTTCGGAATGGGACTTATGTTCATATGAACGTTTTTTTCTTAGAATGACCGATGCTGTGACCTTCCAGAGTATTGACCTTTTTTCTGGGACATTCTGTATATTAGGGCTGAAATTGATTTTAAAATCTTTATCTATTAATGGAATATCTTTAATCGAAGATTACTTGATCAGTTTCTAACAATTTGATACATTTTAAAAAAACAATCATAAACAATTTTTTTTAAAAATCACTAAGGTCTTTATTTATTTTACTTGTGAAAAGGCAACTTCGTCCTGACAATATAACGACAATTCTGAAAAGTTAGAACCGAGCAATTTATTGTTATTGATCATACTTGCCAAATTCCATATCACAAACCTCTAACATAGCTAATGTTCGCGCATTTAAGCAAAAAACATAAACATTGCTAAAATGCGAATAATCGATTAAAATTTGTTTTTATCAATTAATCGTTTAAAAAACATTTTAAACCAATTAATCGCTTAATCGTTAAAGATCCTAGCTCTTATATATATGTGTGTGTGTGTGTTGTGTTAATATTGTAACTTTTTTCTGCTGTTTCTTTTTCCTGTGATTTTTTTTCTGACTTTTGTTCTTGTGACTGTTTGATCTCTGACTTTTTGTTCTCTGACTTTTTGTTCTCTGACGTTTTGTTCTCTGACGTTTTGATCTCTGACGTTTTGTTCTCTGACTTTTTGTTCTCTGACTTTTTGTTCTCTGACGTTTTGTTCTCTGACTTTTTGTTCTCTGACGTTTTGTTCTC
>JAMPIV010001043.1:192500-262500 GCA_024509875.1 Oreohelix idahoensis
TTTTTTAGACAAAATTTAAGTTATGTACACGGAACCCCCCACACTTAAATCCATTCATGGAGCCCCAAGGGATTGTGACGGTATTGCCTCCCCTGTTTTGCAGTAGTGGTCAAACAGTAGCAAAACTCAAGAGTATCTAATATGGGCTTCCAAGGTATCTACCTTCACACAAGATTACTCGTGGCAGAGATGTAGATAGAAGGGTGATGACACTTCTATTACAAAGGGAGTCTTCACAAGATATTCAGAATAAGCAAGAACAAGACTGCTTTGGCTGAGTATGTTAACTCTAATTCTGCCGACGCTTTTGTGAAGGATTTAAACACTTCTTGTTCTGCTCGTTTAAGCCCCCACCCCTGATTTACTCAGTGGAATTCTATTATTTTAGTATAGCTCTGTTTAGAATGTGTGTAGTAATTTGACTGAGACAAACATGCAGTAACTTTAAAATGATTAAATCGAAGTTAAATTTGTAACATTACAAATAACAAAATTTAATAATCACTTTAGGTTTTAACAGTTGGAAAATAATTTGAATAGTTATGGATCAAGAACAGTTATCATCACAGTCTTTATAGAATGTGAGATGTTACAAGAAGTTCAAGTGGCAGCATAGATTTGAACTTAGCTGCCAATGACGGTTCTGCTCCTTCGTATGGGTTGGTTCTTTTCACTCTGCTCACGCTCGTCTCTGATCAAGGTTGTTGGGGGTAGCTCGTTTCCCAGAAATGTCAAGGAGAGTCTACCACGTGGGTCCTTCGTCTTATAGCTTAGGCCACTGTTCCATTCTTGTTCCAGAGATGGTACGTTCTGCTGGTACCGCCAATAACTATGGTGAAAGAATAGAACGAAACGCTCTTCTGAGTTTGGCGGTTTCCACTCCATAGTTAGGGGTTCCTATCTTCCCATGCTACCATCTCAATTACTCAGACTTTACCCTCGATGAGAATTAAATTTAATCCCTCGGGATAAACTTTCTTTACTTTTAAATAGAATAGCTTTAGCTTTACATGACATTTAAATGAAAAGGTTAATAATACAGATAGAGTCTGTTTACAAATACATCCCTACTGATTGAAAAGTGTTCACAATATAAATTGAATTTGTTTTCATTTATGTTTTACACTGAATAGTTTGAAATTTTTATTACTTTAAAATGAATATTTTCACATAGATATTTATACTGGTTTAAAGCTTGACGACTTAACATTAATTTTAAAGTGACTGTGTTTATAGGGACATTTATACTGCTTTGAAAGTGTAATTATTATACTTAGAATGCACATCATTTCTTTCATCCTTCCCTCCCTGCTTCATAGGGGTCCTGGAACTTCTTTATGATTTTAGCTCTCTTTACGAAAATAGAAATAAAGCAATCACCAGCCCGTGCAGTGGTGGTTCATGAATCATCATTCTATACACTGAGGTTGCCAGCCTCAAATGGCTTTGACATCCACAAGCGAGTTTCACATATTAAAATTAACATGTAAATATATATATATATATATATATATATATATATATATATATATATATATATATATATATATATATATATATATATATATATATATATATATATATATATATATATATATATATATATATATATATATATATATATATATATATATATATATATATATATATATATATATATATATATATATATGTTAGTTCACATGTTATTAATAAATATGAAATGTAAATCCCAACTTACGCCAATCCTGACTCACAGTCCTTTTGCTCAGATAAAAAAAAAGAGACTTGAATCGGCCTCTTACACGCGTCTGGGGTGTCGTTATTTTAATGTTTCCTCTCTGACTTCATGTGTGGTCCTTCAGTTTCCTCAGTCCCGGTTTCCTTTATTTAAAATGTTAGAGATTTCCTGGGCTATATTGTATCCTGATGAATACTCCAATAAAAGGTGTCTGGTATTTTAAGAAGGAATTCTGAATTATAATTCTTCACTGTTGCAGTCTGGTGTATTGGCGAGCGATTTCTCAAGTGAAATAGCTTGAGAAAATGAGCAGATTATATTCCCCGCCTTCGTTTGTTATTAGCTATAAAAAAAAACTGCAAACATATTTAAACAGGCGGGTTTTGGGGTAATTTCAAAATATTCGACATCGGATAATTTTGAACGTAAGGCAGAGGTCAACTCGCCTACATATGGTAATAAAATGTCCGATGCCCTTGTGTACAAACTTACAGATAGATCGGTAAACTCATACAACAGCGTGTTCTAAATGTAACCATCATTACTTTATCAGAAAGTACTATTGTCATAACAAGTAGGACAGGACACGCTTATATCATAGGTTTCCGCCGCGTACATGAGATCTTGTGCTAATCTTAGCCAAGCTGTGCCACTCCCTTGCGACTGCGAGTAATTATCTCAGCAAATCTGGGTAGCGTCAAGAAAATGTAATTATTATCACCTACAGGGAGTGTCAAGCAATTCTACAATACTCAAATATCTGCTACTTAGCAGAAAAATAACGAAGAAAGAAAGAAAAGTGCGATAATTGAGAGGACTTAATAAAAATTAGTACGACAAATGTACCGATACTGCAGGAGTAAAACAAAGATCGATAGGGGCCGCCCCGTTTTGTCACAGGGATCCAGTTAACATCTGTTTAAGAAACCCTAGTTTAGGACATAACTAGCTGCAGGCAGCAGTCAAATGTTGTAGTTAGCTTTTTGTTAAGCTAGAGTAATGTTATAGTGCTCCCGACACTCTTGAAATGTCAATAATTTGCGTCCATCTCAGCCGCAGTTCTCATGTGTGGGTGTCATCTGATGTGTGGTCATTGTGCTGACAACTACAGGGTGTTTGACAGGTCACTTCTGAATTTTTAAACTGTTGTTTCTTCATTCTTAATCAACTAATGTATGTGAAACAAACGTAAAACTACAGACAGTTAACTGTTAATTTATTACATGAAATGCCATATTAGATTAACATTACAATTCAACGCGCGATCCTATTTGTTCCTACTGTTGTAAATTTAGATAGGTTTGAAGATATTTATGGTCCCGCCTGAGTAGAGAGTAGAGTGGATGGTGATAGTACGTGAGAAGTAAAGGTGTGAGAATAGATTTCACGAGTGAATAGTTTAGGGAGAAGATCTGTCTCTGGAATGAGTAGTTTCTCTAATCCAGTCTATCTATACGACTATAATGTAGTACAAGACAATCTTACACTTCCCTACATATATATATATAAGTTTAACTAAACGCACACACACAATTATGTGACAACAAGACACACAAAATTTAAGACAGACCCTGAGCTAGCAGCAGAACTATTAGAACCACTATTTGCACAAGTCTGGAAAACGGGGACAACACCACCAGAGTGGAACAAAGGAATAATTGTCAAATTGCCCAAGAAGGGAGATCTTGCAGACTGCAATAATTGGAGAGGAATCGCTCTTCTCTCAGTTCCCAGCAAAATACTAGGCAGGATAATTATACAGAGAATTTCAAAGGCAGTAGATCACAAACTGAGGAAAGAACAAGCAGGATTTAGAAAGAACAGGAGATGTGTAGATCATATATTCACTCTCAGGAACATTATAGAGCAGTGCTCAGAATGGCAAAGACAGCTTTACATTAATTTCGTTGATTTTGAAAAGGCTTTTGACAGCATACATAGGGACAGTTTATGGAAAATACTGAGGGCTTATGGAATTCCAAGCTGCATAGTGTCAATCATAAAAAGCCTCTATGCAAACTTTACGTGCAGTGTTGGGCAGAGCAACCTAACCTTTGAGGTGAAGACAGGAGTACGACAGGGATGCCCCTTATCAACCACTCTATTTTTAACAATCATAGACTGGGTGATGCGCCAGACAACAGAGGGCAGTCCAAGAGGAATAAGATGGACAACATTTTCTACATTGGAAGATCTGGAATATGCAGATGACATTGCACTGCTAGCACATTCACATCAACACATCCAGGAAAAAACGGATAGACTTAATAAGTTTAGCCAGCAGGTGGGCTTGAACATCAATTTAAAGAAGTCTGAGGTCATGACGCTCAATGTGAGCAACCCTGAGCCCATATCAGTAAGGAATAAGCAATTGGTACAGACAGATACCTTCACATACCTAGGAAGCATAGTAACACCAGACGGCGGGGCAGGCAAAGACATCAACATTAGAATGAATAAGGCAAGAACAGCCTTCTTTAGCCTAAACAACATCTGGAAGTCCTCCCAATACAGCACAAGCACAAAATTAAGATTATATCAGAGCTGTGTGCTTTCTGTGCTTCTCTATGGTGCGGAATGCTGGAGAGTTACAGAGAAGGAAATGTCGAAATTGTCCTCTTTTCACACAACATGCCTAAGAAAAATTTACCGAATCTTTTGGCCGAATACCATCACTAACCAAGATCTGCTTACTCGTAGCAAGCAAGAGGACATGCACACCATCATAGCTGGCAGACGCTGGAACTGGGTTGGTCATTTCCTCAGAAGAGACCCCGATGCCATCACAAGAACAGCTATGCTTTGGACCCCTGAAGGAAAACGAAAGAGAGGCCGACCAAAAACAACCTGGCGGAGGACTGTGGAGGCTGAGATGCAAAGAATGAACCAGAGTTGGGGCACTGTACGAAGGATGGCCACCGACCGAGCAAAGTGGAATCAATTTGTTGTTGCCCCACAAGACGCCACTAGGCGTGATGGCCACTGACTGCTTTGACGGTCGGCGGCTAAGGATCAAAGAAGAAGAAGAAGAAGACACACAAACGTGAAAAACTATGGTAAATTGGGTATGGGTCTGACCAACACACAAAGTTAAGTTCTTTTTGTTGTTTATTTTCATTAAACTTTACAACATCGAATATCTAAGTAAGATCAAATAAAATCATAATTCATATATAAAAAAAAATAACAGAATACATGTGCCCTCCCCTCATTGAGAAGAAAAGAACCCAACAAGTTAATAATCCCAAAGGTTAAAGGTTAGCCCTATGTTACAACAAAGACAGTAAAGATAAGAACACTATTCCCACTAATTGCTTTCCAGTAAAATTAAACAATAGTTAACCAGAATACAGATGGTACAATTTTCCTGTAACAAAGAAAATATTCTCTCTCTCTCTGACATACGTGGTCACTCACTCGCTCCTTACCTATTCTTGGTGAAACAATCTCTTGGACGTATAATCCCGGAATATGTATATAATTTCCAGTGTTTTTATCTTCCGAATTGGGCCCCAGTCCCTCCACTAATAACTAAATTTTATACGGGGGACGCCCAATTTGGTGGTTGATTCCTGGATATACAAATGTCACCTTGAATAGTTAATGTAGAGAAACCCGAGATCTGGTGTTCACCGTACTAAGGAAACATCTGGTTGCTAAAACTGTTAATTATTGTTAATTGATGATGGTGGTAAATCCTATCGGCTGTCTCTGTGGTGAATGCCGATTTTGAAACCGCGTAACTTGCTGGATAAATCCGCTGATACGACTGTCGAATGTCGGGAGAACTGTTATATCTTTCACACCCCAGTAGGCTGATAAATTGCAAAAAAATATCTGGGTATTTGTAAGTGAGAAACTCAGGAAGACAACCAGGTTCGCTCCCCGTTATGACTGGCAAGTCGCGGAAGTTGGTAAGCTTTCCGTTTGTTTACGCCTCAAGAATAAGAGGCGTGGATTAAAAGTGAGTAAACGCAGGCTGTAATGTGCATGGTTTTGCTAGCGAATCATAGACTCTAACGGGATTTCAGAGCTTTCAGATACTGTAGGCTATATTTCCATTATACGTTACACCTACACATGATTTTTATAGCGAGTAGCAATATATACAGATGATTTTTATAGCGAGTAGGAATTTCTACACATGATTTTCATAGCAAGTAGCAATTTCTACACATGATTTTTATAGCGGGTATCAATTTCTACACATAATATTTATAGCGGGTAGCAATTCCTACACATGATTTTATGGCAGGTAGCAATTTCTGCACATGATTTTATGGCAGGTAGCAATTTCTTCACATGATTTTTTTTATTTTAGTAGGTAGCAATTTCTACACACAATTTTATAGCAGATAGCAATTTCTACACAAAATTAAATAGCAGGTAGTCATTTCTACACATAATTTTTAAGCAGTTAGCAATTTCTACACATAATTTTATAGCTAGTAGCAATTTCTACACAACATTTTATAGCCGGTAGCAATTTTTACACATAATTTTATCCAAGTAGCTATTTCTTCACAAAATTTTATAGCAGGTAGTATTTTCTACACATACATTTATAGCAGGTAGCTATTTCTACACATAATTTATAGCAAGTAGCAATTTCAACACATAATTTTATAATAGGTAGCAATTTCTACACATAATTGTACAGCAGGGAGCAATTTCTACATATAATGTTATAGCAGGTTTGACCGCTGGGGTCTCAGAATGATAGTCAGTGCCACCACGTAATCGTATAGTAGGTTCGATCACTGTGCTTCTTATTCTTATAGACTTGATTCTGAAGTTTCAACCATTCACACTGCACATATATGAAAGAGCAACACTCTGTAGACTCTAATTGTTGGCTTATCAACATTTATTTGGGCGCTCCCTGCGCCGTCAATGTACAATACTTTTTACACGTTGTATTGGCAAAGACAGGTATGTGTAGATCTCAAACAAGGTTGTACTACAAAAGTCACTCTCACTGCTTCTGTGTTTCCTCTATGCTAATCAAAATGTGTAGAGCATGCTTGCGATTATCATATTTTGCTGACCGGACATCTCCGGGGTTTTTTTTTCTTTTGGTCACAAGACTATACTGCTCACACTGGCTACGTTATATGTCTAATGTTCATAACTCATAATACACATACCTGGCAGACACACGAATCTTCCAAATCTTGATCACAAGCTAGGATTACACAGTCGAACCTCTTACTTGTTCTGATCTCATCTCGATCACTCTCTCTCTAGTGTATACTTGGGGAACCACTGTTACTACAGGATATATGCTCATCGGCCCAATTTCCCCACTATCACACTTAAGAAAACTCTATCTGAGATTCCTTGTGGTCCTTACTCCCTCAAGACCAAATATCAACTGCTTACCAAGCACTCTGAATTTTCCTGTCTCCCTTATCTCCCCATGTAATTCGTGAAACCCGTGGTGACCACAACTCACCTAGAACCCATGCGCTCACCTTGTATTTTTCGACACAGACAGCTCACAAAAGGGGAGCTATTTCATAAACTACTCGTCTTTATTTTTACTTCCCTTTTTCTTTTCCATATTTATTCCCCCTGCTTAAACGCGGTTACACAGGTAGCAATTGCTGCTGTCTTCTCAGTTTATTGGATATTTTACTTTTTTTTTTGTGAATTAAAAAAAGAAAAACTTTATTGTCAAAATTTTTTTTTTTCGTACGCCCGCTTTTACTCGAGGCGAAACCTCAGGTTATTATTATGTCTAACCTGAGATTAATTTTACGTGAGTATCCCTTTTTTCTTGCACAGAGACAGCTGTCCCTCGCCATTCAGGCAGATACTCGCCGATTTCGGAGGTACCATTTAGAGCTGGGTCGGCTCAGGAGTCGCCAGTCCCTGGTCGACGACACCTCTTCAAATGTGCTCGCCAGGGCTCGAGTTAATCCAGTCCAAATCCCGGTCGACGAAAAATCTTCAAATGTTCGCCCGGGTTTGATCCTGGGTCATCCGGTCGCCAGCGCAGTGTGGTAACCACAACGCCAGCGCGGCTCCCTGTTGTCAAATGACATCTATTGCACGTTGTTTTCACATGTGCTTCATGCATTTCCAATGGAATTAGTGAAGATAAAATAATATAAAAATATTGAAAGGCTTTTCAGTCACCATGGAGATCAGGGTTTCTTAATCTTTTTTTTTTGTTTGGTGTGCCGTGGATCCCTTTGATTGTCCGATAAATGACATGGTGCCCTTCTTGGAAAAATTTTTACGTAAAAGTATAATGAAAAACTTTACATTTGAAATGTTAGGTTATGTACACAATCAATCGATCAACACCCTTTAGCTCGCCGAAGAGCATAGGCCTTCAACAAACACATGCCAAGTCCTCCATCAGCTCAAGCTATTTCCACGTTTTTCTCATCATTTTCACTTCTGTCTCCAGTTCTCTTCTCCCTGTGTTTCTTGGTCTACCTCTGCCTCTCTTACCATGGGAGTTCCTGAACAATGACTGCTTTGTAATGCTATCAACAGGTTTCCTCAATGTGTGTCTTCTTCTCATCTCTTGTTCCTTTGGTATTTGTCTGGTTCTTGTCATTAGTTCCACATTGGTGACCTTGTCATACTACTTTCATCCTTCTATTCTCGGCAAGCCCCCATTTATGAAAGTCTGTAGCTTTTTAGTTGTTGTTTTCATCGTTCTCCATGCCCCACAGCCATACAGTAGGACTGACTTGACATTGAGTTGAAGATTCTTATTTTTGTGTTGAACTTGATTTACCTTGTATCTTTCCAATGCTATGAAAGCTCCTCTATGCTTTATCTATTCTTATTTTTGACTGTCCCCCCAACGTTGTCTATATTGCTGCCAAGATATGTGTATGAATCCACATCTTGTAGTAGCGTTTCTCGTATGTAGACAGATACCCTGGAATCCAGCTACGGACTTCCAAGGAGTCCATTGACCACAGTTTAAGAAACCCTGCTGTAGGTAAATGTACTCGTATCACTCGTCGGCGGTTCGGGAATTTAGGCCGTGTTGGGAGCATGCGTTGAATGGGTAGGGAATAAAAAATTAATTATTGCATACATTAACCCACAACTGTAAATTTACATTGGAAGAAAATGTAACACCTGCTGTCTATTTGTAAATGGGGTCTCTTCTACATATGACGCATGGGTGCCTTTAACACAACCAAATAATTTGATTAATTACATTACTAATTACATATTGAGACAGGACGCGCTGTTTGGAGAAGAAAACAGTATAGAACTGTGGCCGCCTGTTAGACATAAGTTACATCAACTGCTGTCGGGGCTGCACTTGCTACAGAACGAATCAGACACGAACATTGCTTGGATGTATGAACTGGATATGAGTTACTGTCCCCTATCTTTACTACTCCCAATCATTATTCGCACTCGATACTAGGAGTAGTTAGCATGATAGCAAGATTAGTTAGCATGATACTAGGAGTAGTTAGCATGATACCAGTAGTAGTTATCATGATACCTGGAGTAGTTAGCATATTACCAGGAGTACTTAGCATGATACCTGGAGTAGTTAGCATGATACTAGGAGTAGTTAGCATGATACCTGGTTTAGTTTGCTTGATACCAGGAGTAGTTAGCGTGATACTAGGAGTAGTTAGCATGATAACAGGAGCAGGTAGCATGACACCAGGATAAGTTAGAATGATCCCAGGAGAAGTTAGCATGATACCAGCAGCAGTGGCGGATCTAAATTTTGGGGGCCCAGAAGCTTGAACTCTTTGAGGGGCCCCTTTGACATAAACAAATGTTAGGAGAAGAGAATGAAACCTATTATACAGAAAAATGGTTTTGGGTGTACCTGAAGCTCAAGCTTCATTAGCTTTATAATAGATCCGCCTTTGACCAGCTGTAGTTAGCATGATACTAGGAGTAGTTAGCATGATACTAGGAGTAATTAGCATGATACCAGGAGTAGTTAGCATGATACTAGGAGTAATTAGCATGATACCAGGAGTAATTAGCATGATACTAGGAGTAATTAGCATGATACCAGGTGTCGTGAAACATTCTAAATCCACATATATAAATTAAAAAGTAAATGTAAAGTCTGACGAATTAATTCAATAAAAGGAAAGAAGAATGGTAAAAGAACAGTGCGGTCACAATAGCGTACACCCGTATTATAGAACGTCATACTAGTTAAACATGAAAACCCCTTTTTATGCTCCGTCTGCATAATTGTAACGCTTTCACGTTTGCTAGTAAAGCCTACTGCATCAAATACACGCGTTTCGAAAAATAAAAATGGTACTGTGTTTCTTAGAAAACCTTGATAGACACTGCGTAATGGCCTAGATTTAATATTCCATTAATGTCATTTTATGCACTACGTAAACTAAAAGACAGACGGGCTTAGAAGAGAGAGAGAGAGAGAGAGAGAGAGAGAGAGAGAGAGAGAGAGATGTACGGGGGAACGCATGCAATGCTACCACGTCGCTTCGCGATTTAAAATTAATGCCACCCCACGCGAAAGGCATGCAGGCTTGTTTTTTTTTTCAAATAAACAGTAATAAAAAACACTACCAATACGAGGTTAGGTTTTAAAAAACATGGTTAATGCTTATTAGGAAACATGACCCAATACTGTTTTACGTCTGAAATCCTGATATTAGCCTGACAGTACAGAAGACACCCCATCGTATAGAAGTGAGCGGGTGGTAGAAGAAAATACATATTTTGAACGCAGCCACTTAGCTCCATTAAACTTATATATTTGGGTGCCTTATGACTTGCTGACAAAGAATATGCTTGGTGTTAAGCAAATAGTCTAATAATTAACAAAATATAGCCAAAATACTATAGTGGTGTTGCCTGACAACACAGGATCATATTTGCTCATAATGGCGTGTTTGGACACTGCTTTAGAGGAAATGAGGCCACCACGTTAAATCCGATTTGATTGGCTAGAATAATATGTAAGGCTAAACATGATTAGTCGATTGCAGATACTATGTTTGGTTGTTAATGGAAACGATAGGAAGGGTACTTTTTTTCAAAAGCTTTTGTAAACATGGTCTCATTGGCTAGACCGTTTAATATAGTCAATTAGGAGCGTCTGTTCAGTGCCACTTTGTGAAATTAAAATTTGTAGAAGCAAGTGCGTTGAGAACCAGCTCATATATTTCTAATACAAGCCTGGGACAGAGGCAGATCGGAATTGTGCCATAACTCATCGCCAGTCAACGTACTTGTTTAATGTTTCCTTGAATTGTGGTAAGCTAGACATATCTGATATCTTTTAGATGAAAATTGAATGTGAATTGATAATTTATGTCTGTATGTGTGTGGTTCAGTAACAAACATGAGGCAAAGCCTAGATATTGCTCCATCATGGAAAAAACTTGTCGGAGAGGAGTATAACTGCATGGGATTACCAATTAGTACTACGACACCTATCTGATTGAATAGAAAGGAATAATGCTGGAATTGCAGAGGCGTTGTAACCATTAGGGAGAGGAATACTGGTGTATTTTGATATATGAGAAGCTAGCAGTTGGTCTACTGCGCTGAACTCGGTGTTTGTTATGTATTGTGCTTCAGTGTGGAAATAGATTATAAATTAGTTCTGAAGTAGGAGGTACAACCTTCTTGTTTCAGGGACCGTGGTACTAAAGTATTAAAGCAGCACCTGGTCTGAGTTGTGCTGAATCCAGAGGCTGGTAGCATACTCCTTGATCAAGATATCGACCAGTGTTGTTTCTCAAGAAAACGGTGAAGCAAGCGAGCAGTGGAGACTGTTTCCTGCCGCCCACACAGAAGTTAAGATTTCGTGGCCAGAGCAGCTCAATCTTGTGTATACCCCCCTCAAAAATTGACTGTACATTAAATTAAAAGGGACAGTTATTTGGTTCAAATAAAAGAAACTGTGAACCTTTCCAATATTATTTCCACCAGAAACAAACACTTGAAGTCATGATGACAAACAACAACCTAGCTTGAATAGCCAGTATTACCTCATAGTACTACATCACTACTTACACACATATTGTAATAATAATAATATATGTCAATACAAAGATCCTATCTATAAATTGTGTACATACAACTTGTGATTACATTTGATTGTGATTCCTGGTTCACTCTGTAGTTGAATCAGGATATCTATTATTGAAAGGAATTAATACATATTTTAAAAGTTAACACTTGACTTATTAAGATAGTCTTATAGAGTGTTTTATGTATGTGAGTGTCACAGTGTTGTAAAGTATTGTGGATTAAATTAAATTGTTTATCTGTCTGTTGGTTGTTGTAAACATACACTTCATCACTATCATAACCCTAGACATTCAACGTAGTCATCACATATATTCCAGAATAAGTCTGACTGAGGTCTACATGTGGTAGCACAGTAAGGTCATCTGTAACACACCACACTTATTAGATACAGATACCTTCACAGCTGATCTCAGTCAGTACACTAAGTCCCCTATAAAAATTTATATCATCCCACTTTACCACACCAGGAGTAATTAGCATGATACCAGGAGTAATTAGCATGATACTAGGAGTAATTAGCATGATACTAGGAGTAGTTAGCGTGTTACTAGGAGTGGATGACCAGGGCGTTCTAAGTGTCTCGCCGTGCTCTTTGCGTTCCACTCCGCGCTGCTGGTAGTTGCCTTCATATCCGTTGAGCCTGTGTTGTCTCCAGTCGTCTCGATAATATCTTGCCACTGGACCAGATAATTCAGGACGAGAGAGTGAGGATGACGATTAGCGCAACTCTTCCTCACTTAAATCCAATTACAGCGCAAGTCACAGCTTCAGACAGAAACATACAGACACTACACTTAAAGACCTGTGGCGATGGGGGAGTGGCGAACCAGAAAGTGTGGATACACTCAAGCTGCAGCCACAATCCTGCACACAGGCGGCTCAGGCCATAGGGTCGTTTCTCGCTGGAACTTTGAAGCAGCGGCAAGATCCGGCAGCCCCCTGAGCGACTGAGCAGCCCTCTTTAGGATCACTCTGCTCACCTCCAAGGCATGAGGAAGGGGCTAGAAAAGGTGCCCTGAACATAGCCTGCTTCAACCTACTCTGACCAGCTTGACGCGGCTGGAGGGTATCCCAATCATGCGTTCGAACAAAAAATAAGAAAAAAAATGAAGGTGCTTACCTTCGGCACGTGGAACGTGCGAACACTACTCGACAATACCCTGGCCGACAGACCTGAAAGACGGACTGCACTTGTGGCCAAAGAACTGGCGCGCTATAATGTCGATATAGCAGCCCTAAGTGAGACACGACTACCAGAAGAAGGTCAGATTACTGAAATTGGAGGTGGCTACACATTTTATTGGAGTGGTCGGGACAGCAAGGAACGGCGTGAGGCTGGCGTTGGATTCGCCATTAAATCTCATATCGTACGTAAACTTGTCAAATCTCCTAAGGGCATTAATGATCGCCTAATGACCCTTCATGTCCCACCAGGAAGCAACAGAAGTGCCACACTGATCAGTGCATATGCCCCAACAATGACAAACCCAGAGGAAACAAAAGAAAAATGTTATGACGAACTTAACTCTATTATCTCATCAGTTCCTAAATCTGAGAAACTTATTATTCTCGGCGACTTTAATGCCAGAGTAGGCACTGACCACAACACCTGGGAAGGAATACTTGGAAAACATGGCATAGGCAAATGTAATAGTAATGGGCTCCTATTACTCAGCCTGTGTGCCACACATGATTTGTCCATCACGAACACCATGTTTCGCCTACCCACTCGAAATAAAACAACATGGATGCACCCCCGCTCCAAACAGTGGCATCCCATTGATTATGTCATCACGAGAAGGAGCGACAGACGTGATGTGAGAGTGACCAAGGCCATGTGTGGTGCCGAATGCTGGACTGACCACAGGCTGATTGTATCAAAACTCAACCTTAACATACAGCCCAAGCGAAGACACCAGAGTCAGAAACCCATGAAGAGGCTCAACGTCACAAAACTTAAAAGCGAAGCAACCGCAGAGAGCTTCTTAAGGGACTTGGACAGCCGTCTGAGGGACGTTGAGCTCGGTCAAACCACTATAGAGGAAAAATGGGCCACTCTAAAGAACACTGTGTACTCTGTAGCCTCTGAGAGCTTGGGATATACAACACGCAAGAACCCTGACTGGTTTGATGAGAATGATGTAAATATTAAAACACTGCTGGCTGAAAAATATCGCTTGCACAGAGACTATCAAAGCAACCCTTCCTCAACATCCAAAAACGCAGCCTTTACCAACATACGCAGAGTTGTCCAGAATAAGCTCAGGAAGATGCATGATGCATGGCTCAGCAGTGAAGCAGACGAGATACAGAGATATGCAGACAGAAATGACTCAAAGCGCTTTTATGATGCCCTGAAAGCAATTTATGGCCCTCAATCGAATCAATCATCACCGGTCCTAAATGCTGATGGCATGGCATTGCTCACTGATAAAACGCAGATTTTGGAACGCTGGGCACAACACTTCAATGCCATCTTAAATTATCCATCCACAGTGTGGTGAAGTGGGATGTTATAAATATTTATAGGGGACTTAGTGTACTGACTGAGATCAGCTGTGAAGGTATCTATATCTAATAAGTGTAGTGTATTATAGATAACCTTACTTGCTGCCACATATATATATATCTCAGTCAGAATTATTCTGGAATAGTGTGATGACTACGTTGTATGTCTAGGGTATGTGTATGATGAAGTGTAAGTCATAACAACAACAGACGGATAAACAATTTAATTTATTCCACCACACTTGACAACACTGTGACACTCACATACATAAAACACTCTACAAGGATATCTTAAAGGAGTCACTGATAACTTTTCAAATAACAATATGTATTCATTGCTGGCATGAATGAATATGTGTCCTGATTCAACTACAAAGGGAACCAGGAATCACAATCAATTTTACTTACAAGTTATATGTACAGAATTTATCAATATGAATATTGTAATGACATATATTATTAAAAGTATCCTATGTGTGTCAGTTGTGTAGTAGTAATATGAGGTAATACTGGTTTTTGTTTTGTTCAAGCTCTGTTGGTATTTGTCATCATGACTTCAATAGTTTGTCTTTAGGGGAACTATTATGGGAGATGTTCTCAGTTCCTGATATTAACACAATTTAATTCCCCTCTTAATGTTATTTTTACAAGGTCATTTTAAGCTGGGGTACATAATTTTGAGCTCAGCTGGCCACATCAGCTTATCTGGCGTGATGGCGGCAGGAACAGACTCCTCTGCTCGACTCTCCCCTCGGCTCTGGAGACACCTCACTGATAGCTAAATGGACCAAGGAGTATGCTGTCCGACTCTGGATTCAGCAAAGCTCTGACCAGGTGCTGCTCAATACCATCAAGACCACGGTCCCTGTAAACAAGAAGGATGTACCTTCTACTTCATAACTAACTTATACTCTCTTTTTACACTGAGCACAATACATCACAAACATTGAGTTCAGAGCGTTAGGCCAACTGTCAGCTTCATCTGAAATACTTTATACCAGTATTTACCTCCTTAATGGTTACTACGCCTCTGCACTTCCAGCATTATTTCTGTCTAATCAATAATCTAGGTGTCAGTGTACTGTTTGGCCATTCCATGCAGTTTTACTTTCCTCCGACACCTTCTGTTCAGGCTGGAGCATTATAGGCTTTATATCATGTTTGCTACTGAACTACACATATATACAGGCATAAATTAACAATTCACATTCAATTTTCATTAAAAGATACTGAATGTTTCAAGCTTACCACAATTCATGGAAACAAACACAGATACGTTGATTAGCAATGAATTCTGGCACAAAATACTGGCACAAATTCCCATCTGCTTATGTTCCAGGCTTTTATTTAACACAAATATGAGCTGGCTTCAACGCACTGTTGCTTTATCAAGCTTATTTGCACTAGTGGTCTCGAACTAACGCTCCTAAGTGAGTATATCAGCGAGTCTAGCCAATGGAGCCACGTTTCGACAAGTGTTTGAAAAAATGTTACCTTTCCACGTCTCCCCTAACAATAGATAGTATTTATAGCCCGACCAATCGTGGTTAGTCTTTCATTTGTTGCGCTCCAATCAATTTGGAGTTTACATGGTAGGCTATTTCTGTAACGTAAGGTTTTTTCAAACACGTTATAAAAAAATTTTATGAGCAGAAATGATTTCATGTTGTCAGGCATCCCCACTATTTTATTTTGGTTATAATTTATTAATTCCTGGACTATTTGCGTAACGTTTTACATATTCTTTGTCAGCAAGCCCTAAGGAACCCAAATATCCAAATTTAAAAGAGCTACGTGGCTGCGTTCAAAATATGCAATTTCTTCTACCTCCTGTTTCGAAGATGTGCTGTCTGGGTACTGTAATGTTTTCAAACGTAAACCCATCTATTGTCATCTTTCCTTATAAGCGTTTTTCAGGATTTTAAAACCTAACTCTGGGGAGGGTAGTGAATTTATCACTGTCCGTCCGAAAAAAAAGTTAGTGCATGTAGTCTTACACGCGTGATGGCAGCATTTGTGTATCGCGCGACGCGTGTTTAGTGTTCGGCTTTCTGCCTCTCCCTTCTCGCTATCCTTTAGTCCATCTGTCTTTTGTTTTTGGTAACATAGTGTAGAAAAAGACATGAATGGAATTTAAAATTTAGGTCAACTTGCATATTTCAAGGTTTTTCTTAGAAAGGCAGCACATTTTATTGTGTGTTTGGGAAACGCGTGTATGTTGCAGAAGGCCTTTAATATCAACGTGAAAGCGTTACAATTTGCCGACGAAGTAGAAAACAAGGGGGATTTCGAGTACTGTCATTGTGACAGCACTGTTCTTTACCATTCTTCTTCCTTTATTTATTATATTTATTTATTAGGCTTTATATTTACTTGATAATTTATATATGTGGATTAGAATATTCCACGACATCTCCCCTCTTAAAACAGACATTATATGTCAGTCCTTTATTCTATATACACATAGAGAAATTTATTATTATTTCTGGGGTTTACGGTGATTCTCATCACACGGATGGCGGCTTAAAAAATCCGCTCCCAAATTTGTTTTTCCAGATATATATACTCAATGCTAAAATTATATGGAGCCAAAAGTAAAGACCATCGGAGTAACCTGGAGTTCTCATGCCTAGCCTGTGCTAGAAACGATAAAGGTTTGTGGTCTGTTTGCAACTTAAATGCCTTCCCATATAGATAAATATTGAATTTCTTTATCGCCCATATTACTGCAAGACATTCTTTTTCGCTAGTTGAGTAGTTGATTTCAGCTTTATTCAACTTTCTGCTAGCATATGCCACTGGGCTTAATTCCCCATCCAATGCATCTGATTTCTGTAGTAGAGTTGCACCTAACCCAATATTACTTGCATCCGTCCTCACTATGAATTCTTGACTTAAGTCAGGTAATTTCAAAATGGGTTTACTTGTGAGCTTTTCCTTCAATTCTTGGTAAGTCATTTCACATTGTGGTGTCCATGTAATGCGATCTGGATGTCCTTTACGTGTCAATTCAGTTAACGGTGCACATATGGAATTAAAGTTTTTGATATACTTCTGGTAGAAACCACATAATGAGACAAAGGATCTCACGTCCTTCTTGGTTTGTGGTCTCGGGGCTTTCTGTAGTTTCTCTAAATTCTTTGGGTCAGGGGTCATGTTTCCCTGATAAACTGTGTGTCCCAAAAATTCCAATTCTTTACATCCAACGCAACATTTGGTTGGTCGGGCTGTTAAATTTGCCTCCCTAAGTCGATTAAACAGCATGTTCAGAGAGTCAATGTGTTCCTCAAATGTTTCTGTTGCTATCAGGATATCATCCATAAAATTTGTTATACATGGATTATTCAGAGGGTCCAATAATTTTCTCATCATTCTAGAGAAGACACTAGGCGCATTCTTCAATCCAAATGGCAATCTATTAAACTCATAGTGTCCTTCTGGTACTAAAAGCTAGGTATGGTCTAACCTCAGGCTTTACTGGAATCTGATAGTATCCTTTACTCAAATCCACTTTTGAGAAATATTTAGCTTTATTTAGTCTGGCAAACAGCTGATTTGTATCCGGCAATGGATCCACCTGTCCTTCTGTAATAGCATTCAGTCTCCTGTAATCTATACAGAGTCTATGTTCTCCAGAGGGCTTCCTTAAGAGTACAACACCGGAACTATATGAAGATTCACTGTGCGAAATAATTCCTTCCTTCAACAGATAGTCTATCTCTTCCTTCAAAGCTTTCTCCTTAGCAAACGGAATCGAATATGGTTTCATACAGACAGGTGTGGGGTCTATCAGTTTCATATCATATTCCAATAGGTTTGTATGCCCTGGTCGGTCTGTTAACACCTCTGCATGATTATTTAGAACCTGTTGCACTCTCTCTTTCTGAGTTTTCGTTAAATGTGTACTGATTTTCACCTGTGCTGCTGTCTCACAGGGGTGTAATGGATATTCAAATGATGAAAGTGGTTCCTTTTTCATCTCCATGGCGATGGACAAGGTCAACAAGTGTGTCTCTTCCTGATGTTCTCTTTCCAAATATTTCTTCAGGAGATTCACATGATAGATTTTTTCTTTCCCCTTCTTATCTATCTTATAATTTGTTCTAGATACCTTCTCTAAAACTGTATATGGACCCTGCCATCCAATTTGTAACTTATTCTGACTCCCGGGCAAAAGAAGCAGTACTTTCTCTCCCACAGCCAAATTTCTGTCTTTCGCCTTCCTGTTATAATAGGCAGCATGTTTCTTCCTGGCTTGTTTCAAATTTTCATTGGCAAGTTTCCAGCCAGTTTTTAAACGAGTGGTCAGCTCATTCACATATTGGTATGAAGATGTAATGTTTTCCTCTGCCTTTTCATCAGTCCACGTTCTTAACAAAGCTACATATGGACCTTTAATTGTGTGGACCTATTTGTCCATGCACCGGTATGGTCTCTTCCACTCGAAGCTTTATAGTGATGATTTTTCCTCCCAGAATTATCATTCACAAAACGACCGCTACCAATTTTTCTTTTGGGGCTTTCTCCCCACTTAAAATTCTTGATGAGAGATTTCCTCTCTACATCCTCTTCCTCCAGTTTGTTTAAGTCCGATTGAGGGATTTGTCGGCTTATCCTGGGGTAAGACATCTTTTTGCACTCTCCGCATAGTGGCCATTGTAAAACAGTTAAGTGAAGCTTGTCCGTGAAAAGGGGCTTCCCATTCCCATTTGGTCCACTTTATCAAATCTATATTTCTTTTTATTATCAGGCCTAATTTTGCCCCGTGGCGTGTCCAGGTCCTGATCCATGTTCCCACTTGTGGGTGTTCCCTCATGTGCTATGCTACACCTTTCTACAAAATTCTCAATGTCCCATCTTGCTTTGGGCCAATAATAATTGTGAGCCACCTTTTGAATGATGGTACCTATCTTCTCATGGTCCCCATCTGGTTTCACATGTAGGCTCCTTATTAAGTCTGCCCTATATCTTTTAGGAAGTACCAGTTGTCCCTGACCTTTGGATCTAGCTCCAGTCTTCCTATACATCAACTTGTTTTTCATGTAAAAATCTCCCTTGCCTGGAGTTGTATGACAAGTTGACAATTTTCTGAAACAAGGCTTGAGTGTTTTATCCCCAGCCTGTGCCTTCCTCATCTCTTCTGGAGTGGTATCTAACATAATATCCTCCTCCTGTCTTGAGGTCGACCTGACCTGAAGGGTTGCCATATACACAGGTTTCCTTCTGCAACGGTCAGTGTCATGATTGTCCATCTGACAATTCTTACACCACCTTTTTCCTTGGTTGAAAGATTTTCTTTCATCATATTTCCTTTCATCGAATTGTGGGAATTTATTTTTATTTTCATACCGTGGCCTATCAAATTGGTGCTTACCTTTATTTTGATCCTTAGGATCAAATTTATTAAAGTTCTGTGGTGCCCTAAAGTTATCCACTTGTTTCTTTTTATTACCTGTTACCTCTGCTTGAGCTGCTTGATACCTTTCAGCAACATTTAGCAACTCACCCAGCCTCTCTGCACCTTGTTCCATGAGAAACTTTCTCAGGTCTGGAGCCATGGACTCTCTTAATTGCTCTATAAGGACCATTTCCTTAAGATCTTGGGTTTTCCCCAGAGAAGTCCATTTCTCCAAGTATGTCTCTATTCGTGCAGAGAACTGGTGATAGGTTTCACCTGACAGTAGTTTAGCATTCCTAAATTTTTTCCTATAAAATTCTGCATTCTTTTCATACCTTAACAAAAGAGCCTGCTTTAGCATGTCATAATTTTCCTGATCACCTCTGCTCATTTTTGCAAAAACTTCATAAGCTGCCCCACGAAGTCCCTGAGATAACTTTAAGCTCCACCTTTCTCTCTCTAACCCATACGTGGTAGCTAATAGTTCATACCTATTTAGGTAGCTCTCTATATCATCGTCTTTCTCAACAAAATGATCTAAATGAAAATTCATAGCTGAGGTTGAGGCTCCTTGGCTAGCAGTGGCATCAGAGGCAAAGGGACTGGCACCATTTTCAGGAGCATGGCCCTGAAACTCAAACTCCCTTATTCGTAACTCATGTTCCCTTTGTAATCTTTTATCTTCTGCTTCCCTTTCTGCAGCTAATTTCTTCTCTTCCCTTTCTGCAGCTAATTTCTGCTTCCCTTTCTGCAGCTAATTTCTTCTCTTCCCTTTCTGCAGCCTGTCTTCTTTCTTCCCTCGGCTTCCAATGCTTTAGCCTCTTTGTCAGCCTCAATCTGCAACCTCTTAGTCTCAGCCTCAGCTTGCAACCTCTTAGTCTCAGCCTCTAACTTTCTTTCGGCCTCTTTTTCTAATCTTCTTTCTTCGCGTTCAATAAATTTGTCACATTCCGTAGTGACATAGGCAACCATAACTTGCCCATCTAATCCTAACTCTTTTGCAGTCTGTACAGCAGCAGATCGAAACTTGGCCAGGTCCGCCATTGTCTATCAGGTAAATTTCTACAATGTCTAACCAACAATTTAATCTCTAAATATATATCTAATGGACAACACAGGCACCGTGAGCTCAACCTTATTTAATTCCACCCAAGGATACCTTTTAATTCTTATATTCCCTGAAGTGAATTACCCCCAATATTTTTAATAGGGAAAGATTCAAAATCCCAAGAGCGAGACCCCAATATATGTGGTGAAGTGGGATGTTATAAATATTTATAGGGGACTTAGTGTACTGACTGAGATCAGCTGTGAAGGTATCTATATCTAATAAGTGTAGTGTATTATAGATAACCTTACTTGCTGCCACATATATATATATATCTCAGTCAGAATTATTCTGGAATAGTGTGATGACTACGTTGTATGTCTAGGGTATGTGTATGATGAAGTGTAAGTAATAACAACAACAGACAGATAAACAATTTAATTTATTCCACCACACTTGACAACACTGTGACACTCACATACATAAAACACTCTACAAGGATATCTTAAAGGAGTCACTGATAACTTTTCAAATAACAATATGTATTCATTGCTGCATGAATGAATATGTGTCCTGATTCAAATACAAAGGGAACCAGGAATCACAATCAATTTTACTTACAAGTTATATGTACAGAATTTATCAATATGAATATTGTATGACATATATTATTAAAAGTATCCTATGTGTGTCAGTTGTGTAGTAGTAATATGAGGTAATACTGGTTTTGTTTTGTTCAAGCTCTGTTGGTATTTGTCATCATGACTTCAATAGTTTGTCTTTAGGGGAACTATTATTGGAGATGTTCTCAGTTCCTGATATTAACACAATTTAATTCCCCTCTTAATGTTATTTTTACAAGGTCATTTTAAGCTGGGGTACATAATTTTGAGCTCAGCTGGCCACATCAGCTTATCTGGCGTGATGGCGGCAGGAACAGACTCCTCTGCTCGACTCTCCCCTCGGCTCTGGAGACACCTCACTGATAGCTAAATGGACCAAGGAGTATGCTGTCCGACTCTGGATTCAGCAAAGCTCTGACCAGGTGCTGCTCAATACCATCAAGACCACGGTCCCTGAAAACAAGAAGGATGTACCTTCTACTTCATAACTAATTTATACTCTCTTTTTACACTGAGCACAATACATCACAAACATTGAGTTCAGAGCGTTAGGCCAACTGTCAGCTTCATCTGAAATACTTTATACCAGTATTTACCTCCTTAATGGTTACTACGCCTCTGCAATTCCAGCATTATTTCTGTCTAATCAATAATCTAGGTGTCAGTGTACTGTTTGGCCATTCCATGCAGTTTTACTTTCCTCCGACACCTTCTGTTCAGGCTGGAGCATTATAGGCTTTATATCATGTTTGCTACTGAACTACACATATATATACAGGCATAAATTAACAATTCACATTCAATTTTCATTAAAAGATACTGAATGTTTCAAGCTTACCACAATTCATGGAAACAAACACAGATACGTTGATTAGCAATGAATTCTGGCACAAAATACTGGCACAAATTTCCATCTGCTTATGTTCCAGGCTTTTATTTAACACAAATATGAGCTGGCTTCAACGCACTGTTGCTTTATCAAGCTTATTTGCACTAGTGGTCTCGAACTAACGCTCCTAAGTGAGTATATCAGCGAGTCTAGCCAATGGAGCCACGTTTCGACAAGTGTTTGAAAAAATGTTACCTTTCCACGTCTCCCCTAACAACGAAGATAGTATTTATAGCCCGACCAATCGTGGTTAGTCTTTCATTTGTTGCGCTCCAATCAATTTGGAGTTTACATGGTAGGCTATTTCTGTAACGTAAGGTTTTTTTTCAAACACGTTATAAAAAAATTTTATGAGCAGAAATGATTTCATGTTGTCAGGCATCCCCACTATTTTATTTTGGTTATAATTTATTAATTCCTGGACTATTTGCGTAACGTTTTACATATTCTTTGTCAGCAAGCCCTAAGGAACCCAAATATCCAAATTTTAAAGAGCTACGTGGCTGCGTTCAAAATATGCAATTTCTTCTACCTCCTGTTTCGAAGATGTGCTGTCTGGGTACTGTAATGTTTTCAAACGTAAACCCATCTATTGTCATCTTTCCTTATAAGCGTTTTTCAGGATTTTAAAACCTAACTCTGGGGAGGGTAGTGAATTTATCACTGTCCGTCCGAAAAAAAGTTAGTGCATGTAGTCTTACACGCGTGATGGCAGCATTTGTGTATCGCGCGACGCGTGTTTAGTGTTCGGCTTTCTGCCTCTCCCTTCTCGCTATCCTTTAGTCCATCTGTCTTTTGTTTTTGGTAACATAGTGTAGAAAAAGACATGAATGGAATTTAAAATTTAGGTCAACTTGCATATTTCAAGGTTTTTCTTAGAAAGGCAGCACATTTTATTGTGTGTTTGGGAAACGCGTGTATGTTGCAGAAGGCCTTTAATATCAATGTGAAAGCGTTACAATTTGCCGACGAAGTAGAAAAGAAGGGGGATTTCGAGTACTGTCATTGTGACAGCACTGTTCTTTACCATTCTTCTTCCTTTATTTATTATATGTATTTATTAGGCTTTATATTTACTTGATAATTTATATATGTGGATTAGAATATTCCACGACACACAGGAATTGAAAGATGCCACCATTGTTCACATATACAAGCGAAAGGGAAATCATCAATCATGTGATAACCATAGGGGAATCTCCCTATTATCTATTGCAGGCAAAATCCTGGCTCGAGTCCTGCTCAATCGCTTGACTGTTCATCTCGAATCGCAGGACTTACTTCCAGAGAGTCAGTGTGGTTTCCGAGCAGGCCGCGGGACCGTCGATATGATATTTGCAGCTCGCCAACTTCAGGAGAAATGCCAGGAACAGTACAGTGACCTATACACAACATTTATTGACTTGACCAAGGCCTTTGACACTGTCAATAGGGATGGACTATGGAAAATTATGGCGAAATTCGGCTGTCCCGATAAGTTCATCTCAATTGTCCGCCAGTTTCATGAAGGTATGATGGCTCGCGTATTGAATGATGGAGAACCTTCTGAACCCTTTCCGGTTACAAACGGCGTCAAACAGGGATGTGTGCTCGCTCCGACACTATTCAGTGTGATATTTGCTGCCATGTTGTCTAACGTTACGCATGGCAGTAGTGACGACGTACACATCAGATACAGGACAGATGGGAAGCTGTTTAATTTGAGACGATTACAGTCCTTTACAAAGGTGAATGAAACAATGATCTCTGACCTTGTCTTTGTGGACGACTGTGCCCTCAACACCTGCACAGAACTAGACATGCAGAACAATATGAGGAGGCTTTCTGTAGCGTGTGATGACTTTGGTCTTACCATCAATACGAAGAAATCTGAAGTAATGTTGCAACCTGCTCCTGGGAAACCTTACTGTGAACCAAATATCACAGTAAAGAGCCAACGTCTCCAAGTGGTGGACAGCTTCACTTATCTAGGCAGTACCCTTACCAAAGATGCGAATATCGACGCCGAGGTCAACAACAGAATTGCAAAGGCAAGTGCAGCTTTTGGAAGACTAAGAGTAAATGTCTGGGATCGACAAGGAATTAGTGCCGCCACCAAGATAAAAGTATATCATGCAATAGTGCTCACTACCCTCCTATATGCCTGTGAAACATGGACAGTGTATAGCAGACACGCCAAGAAGATTAATCATTTCCACATGAGCTGTCTTCGCAGGATACTCAGAATCAAGTGGCATGATAGAGTATCTAATTCTGAGGTCCTCAACAGAGCACATATCTCAAGCATCTACACATTGCTGCAGAGGGCCCAAATTAGATGGGCCGGACATGTTGTTCGCATGCCCGAAAAACGCCTCCCAAAACAGTTGATGTACAGCGAACTCTCTATGGGTAAGCGAACAGTAGGTGGACAAAAGAAACGCTTCAAAGACACACTGAAAGCATCGTTGAGCAGCTTCAAAATTGATGTCTCCTCCTGGGAGACTATCGCACATGATCGCTCTGCCTGGCGGACAAACGTTACTCAAGGCGCTCGCATTGCAGAACAGAATTTAGCTGATAAGGTAGAAGGCAAGCGTGCTGCAAGAAAAGTCAGAATGCGCAGCAACACTACTATCGACTCTAACCATGTGTGCCCCGTATGTGGCATGGCCTGTAGGGCCAAAATAGGACTAATTAGCCACATGAGATCACGGCACAGAGGTCTCACAATTCAAGTCTGAAGCTGTCACCATCTTCACTTGCGATGGGCAACTATTATTATTATTATTACTAGGAGTAGTTAGAATGATACCAGGAGTAGTTAGAACAATACCTGGATTAGTTAACGTGATACCAGGAGTAGTAAGCGTGATGTCAGGAGTAGTTAACATGATACCAGGAGTAGTTAACATGATACCAGGAGCGGTTTGCAGTACTCTTCAGGACTATCCCTATCCAAGACTTCATCGTGCCAGCTGATAGATAGTAGTGTCACTTTATAGGGCCTTTTTTTATTTGGCCTTTATATTTGTCTTTGTCTCGAACGTTGACAAATACTAAGGTTTTAGTATTATTAGAAGCAGCTCAGACAAAAAGTTGATCAAACAAAAGTGAAAGCTTCATCATTACCTATCAGTTCCCAGAGGAGCACAAATGTTCAACAAATTCGCGCCAAGTCTCCGGTCACGGAAATGCCGGCTCCCGAGCAACACATATTTGTCAGGGGCGGTAAGAAAGAGATTTTTATTTAAAAAATTAATGTACAAAATATTAAGTTCAACCCATATTGTGGTTTATAATTGTTTCTTGAAAAACTAAGCTGATTAAAGAGCCATTGTTAAGGCATTATTTTGCATTTGTTACCATTTTTGGCATGTTAAGGCAATTTTTTTGTAGATTTTTCGGTCATGTTACGGCACTTTTTTTTCAGTCATTATTTTGCATATTTTGGCATTTTCAATAAAAATAGACATTTTTTTTAAAGTGTTATTTTACTTATTTATTTTTTTTTTTTTTACAAATTACTTCACTGTTTTCCCCACGCTCTTTCATCAGTTTCCATAAACCTCTAAAAACAAATGTTGCTGGTAAATTGTCCAACATAAAGTCAAATTTTGGATTTCTGCCTGGTGCCATTACTTCCTTAGAGAAATCAACAGTTGGTTCTATTAGTGGATCAGATAGATTTGATGAAGAAAACAGTGAGTGACTTAGTGTGAATGGAGACGACGTGGAAAAGGCTGTGCAAAGGATAATTGAGCAAGTTTTGGAACAAAAATGTGGGATATAAAAAGCTGTGTATCTTTCTTTTTTTTTTTTTTTTTTAACCAGCGGCACTTGGGCTTTTCGCCCTTCGGCCCAATGACATGTCATTGCGAGGCTGGGGAGCCTGTAGACTTTCCTTCCAACCCGGTCAGGAGCTTCGCTCCTTCCCATCCACAGAGGGTTTATCTCAGGAGCCGTTCATGTTATTCAGTCAAAATCCCGGTCGATGACACTGCTTCAAATGCACACGCCCGGGCTTGAACCTTGAACACCCGATCGCCAGCGCAATGTGGTTAACCATTACACCAGCGCGGCTCCAAAAAGCTGTGCATAATTTCACACTTTTCTCTTGGTGAATTTTCAGCGGACTTAGAACCAATTGACATAACTTATTTCAAGTATGCTCCTGTGGTGTCAGTAATAGTGGAAATTAACTTTTCAGTGTTTTAAGTTTTGTTGGCAGACAATAAAAAGTTATTCTCTTTTTGAGAATCTAATAACCAGACCACAAGGTCTTTTATATTTGAACATGCGTCCTAAAATAACCGATGGACCCTGTGTCTAGGTTAAACGGTGCTCGCCTTGTTAAAACGAAGTAAAATGTTATTTCATAAAATAATTGTTTTTTTTTTTTAACTGTCAAAATCTGCACATGGTTTTCATTGTGCACTATAATGCTTAATTTATTAAATAATTTTAAAAAATTCAGTTTATTTCTGTCGTGAAATATTCTAATCCACATATATAAATTATTAGGTAAATATAAAGCCTAACAAATAAAATTAATAAAGAGAAGAGCAATGGGAAAATAACAGTGCTGTCACAAAGAATTTACTCGAAATCCCCCTTGTTTTCTGCTTCGTCTGCAAATTGTAACGCTTTCACGTTGATATAAAAGCTTACTGTATTATTACCCGCCTTCTTCAATGAAACGTGTGCTGCATTTCTAAGAAAAACATTGAGACGTACTGCGTAATGACCTAAATTAATCCTAACATTAATTATACTGCGTTACCAAAACGAACGAACAGATGGACAAAAGGATAAAGAGAGAGGGGAGGGCTGAAAATCAGGAACGCATGCAACACGCGTCGCGCGATACACAAATGCTGCCATCACGCGTGTAAGTCTACATGCACTAATTTTTTTTCAGACGGACAGTGATAAAATACACTACCCTTTCCCAGAGTTAGGTTTATAAATCATAAAAAACTCTTATTAGAAAAGATAACATTAGATGGGTTTACGGTTGAAAACATAACAGTACCCAGACAGCACATCTTCGAAACAGGAGGTAGAAGAAATTGCATATTTTGAACGCAGCCACGTAGCTCCTTTAAATTTGTATTTTTGGGTTCCTTAGGGCTTGCTGACAAATAATATGTAAAACGTTACGCAAATAGTCCAGGAATTAATAAATTATACACAAAATAAAATATTGGGGGTGCCTGACAGCATAAAATCATTTCTGCTCATAAGATTTTTTTTTAACGTGTTTGAAAAAAATTTACGTTACAGAAATAGCCTACCATGTAAACTCCAAATTGATTGGAGCGCAACAAATGAAAGCCTAACCACGATTGGTCGGGCTATAAATACTATCTTGGTTGTTAGGGGAAACGGGGAAAGGTAACATTTTTTCAAACACTTGTCGAAACGGGGCTCATTGGTCAGACTCGCTGATATACACACTTGGGAGCGTTAGTTCGAAACCACTTGTTTAAATAAGATTGATAAAGCATCAGTGCGTTGAAGCCAGCTTATATTTGGCTAAATAAAAGCCTGGAAGATAAGCAGATGGGAATTTGTGCCAGTTTGTGCCAGAATTCATTGCTAATCAACGTATCTGTGTTTATTCGTATGAATTGTGGGACAGTGGTCTTGATGGTACTGAGCAGCACCTAGTCAGAGCTTTGCTGAATCCAGTGTCGGACAGCATACTCCTTGGTCCTTTTAGCTATCAGTGAGGTGTCTCCAGAGCCCAGAGGAGAATTCGAGCAGAGGAGTCCTTTCCTGCCGCCATCACGCCAGATAAGCTAACTTGGCCAGCTGAGCTCAACATTATGTCCCCTCATCTTGAACTGACTTTGTAAAATTAACATTAAGAGGGGAATTTACTTGTCTTAAAATCAGGAACTGTGAACATCTCAAATACTAGTCCCTAAAGACAAACTATTGAAGTCATGATGACAAATACCAACAGAGCTTGAACAAAACAAAACCAGTATTACCTCATTTTACTACTACACAACTGACACACATAGAACATTTGTAATAATATATGTCACTACAATATTCATATTAAATACATTCTGTACATAACTTGTAATTTAAATTGATTGTGATTCCTGGTTCCCTTGTAGTTGAATCAGGACACATATTCATTCATGCCAGTAATGAATACATATTGTTATTTGAAAGTTTATCAGTGACTCTTTTAAGATATCTTTGTAGAGTGTTATATGTATGTGAGTGTCACAGTGTTGTCAAGAGTAGTGGATTAAATTAAATTGTTTATCTGTCTGTTGTTGTGACTTACACTTCATCATACACATACCCTAGACACATAACGTAGTCATCACACTATTCCAGAATAATTCTGACTGAGATATATAGATATGTGGTAGCAAGTAAGGTGATATATAATACACTACTCTTATTAGATATATATATACCTTCACAGCTGATCTCAGTCAGTACACTAAGTCCCCTATAAATATTTATAACATCCCACTTCACCACAATTTCATCTCTTTTGTGTGTGTGTTTAAAAAAATAGGAATAATGTATTTGCTAAGGAAATCTCTTGGCTGTAGCTGATATACCGCATTCTCTTACGTTCCTTAAAGCTTGAATTGCTGAAAGTGAGTGTAAGAACTGTCACTTTCTGAGAAAGATTCACTGAAATAATTTCGAGTGCCTTTAGTATTGCCACCATGTCAGTTTTGAAAATACAAGTATTTTATGTAGGCCTAATGCGATATTTATTTTACCATCTTCCGTGTTGGAGCTTACAGGGCATCCGAGAATTATTCACCGGGCAGCTAAAAAAAATGATGATGCCCTGAATGAGACCAACGCGCCAAAGATTATAATACACAACAAAAAAGCAGTACGCGTTTTGGGCGTGTCTTTAAAAGAAATAAACTATATCAACGTTTGTGTTTGTATTTGTGTGTGTGAAAACCAGACAGTATGAAAACTTTGTGAGGTCATTTCAAAAGCATAATATTCCAAGTCAGATACCCCAGAAGGAATCAACCATCAGTAACGTTTCTCCTTTTTTGAAAACGCCTTGAATAAACACATTACTGTACATTATAAAACTCAGTTGATTCCGCAGGTGTGCCCACCAGATCAATAAACCCATTCGTCAAGGTTTCCCAGCAGTCAATTCATAACCGGCACGTCTATTTAGTCTAATATAATGTGTTCGTAACTGGCAGTCAGGGAGGTGTCGCAGTATTAGTTAGCGAAAAATTTAAAATCATAGACTGGGAAGTATTTAATACAACCAATATAGAAGGTATCCAGGTTACTATAGCAGCTGAACCAAACAATCTAACAATTCTAAATGTATATGCTAAAGATGGCACAACTAAAGATGAAGAAATACAAGCCATAAGCACCAGACTAGGCCCCAAAACAATCATAGTAGGCGATTTTAATTCCCATCATTGTGCTTGGGGTGGACAACATGCAGATAATGCAGGAAAATGCCTACTTGACTTCATAGAAAACAATGAACTACTAATACTAAATGATGGATCTGCAACAAGAATTAATCCACAAGCTAATAGGGCAGACTCAGCAATAGACATAAGTATAGCAACTAACAACCTAGCGAATGTAAATTGGGAAGTGTTACAAGACACAAACTCAGATCATCTGCCCATTGTAATAACCATGCATGAAAATGTCATTCCAAACCCAGAACCAGAGAAACCTACCTTCAACTATAAAAAAGCAAACTGGGAAGCTTTCCAATCAGAGCTGGAGGAGATGGAATATAAAGACATGGAATCAGATGATACTGACTTGTGGGCAGAAACACTGACCAATGAAATTCTGAAAATAGCAATAAAGTATATACCAAATAAAAATATGCCACAACACCTTAAACCAATAAATAACATTAATAAGAAAAGAGAAACTCAATGGAATAAAGAACCAGTAGCCTGGTGGAATAAAAGCTGTGCAGAAATTCATGAGAGAAGAAAAAGGGCCTTACAAAAATATAGAAATAACAGAACAGAAGAAAACTATGATAAGTATAAACTTATTAGGAATGAATCTAACAGAATAATATTCAAAGCCAAAGAAACTAACTGGAAGGAGTTTTGTCAGTCACTTAAACCTAGCACTCAAATTAGAGAAGTATGGAAAAAGCTTAAGGCAATCAAAGGGAACAATAAGAAAACAATAATGCCAACAATCAAACTACCAAAGAGAGCAGAAACAGATAAAGAAAAAGCTAATGCCCTTGCCGAGTATTTCTATAAAGTCAGTGCAAAAAGTAGCCTTGGACAGGAAGAAAATGAGAGAAGAGAAAGACTTAGGATACATTTTTTAAAAGAACTACCAGACCAGATAGATGAAACAAACTATTTAGATGCTGATATAACAGAGGAAGAAGTAACTAATGCAATAAAAGATAAATCTAATACTGCCTCAGGGCAAGATATACTTAGTTATGAAATCCTTAAGAAAGTACCCAAAAGAACTATAAACATAATAACTTCACTTTATAACAAAATCTGGAACTTAGGAAAGATACCAAAAGCATGGAAAGTAGCTATGATAGTACCCATTCTAAAACCCAATAAGGAAGCCTATGATGTAAGTTCATATAGGTCTATCTCCTTAACATCACAACTAGGTAAAATACTGGAAACTGTTGTGAATAAAAGAGTTAAATTCTACCTAGAAAAAAACCAGTTATATAGCCCAAACCAGTCAGGGTTTAGAGCAGACAGAAGTACAGTAGACCAGCTTGTAAGATTAGAACATGATGTAAAGCTAGGGTTCAAGAGGAAAGAGAAAACAGTGGCAGTCTTTCTAGATGTAGCTAGAGCATATGATGAATGCTGGCGAGATGGAGCTCTTTACAAAATGAAAAAGATTGGCATTACTGGTAAAACCTATAGGTATCTAGAAAACTTTTTACAGGACAGGTATTTTGCTGTACAGGTGAATAATGATAGGTCAGAAATATATGAACAACAGAATGGGATTCCTCAAGGATCAGTGATCTCTCCTTCAATTTTCACTATAGCTGTAAATGATTTAGCAGATGAATTTAATGACATAAAGAATGCAGTATCACAATTTGCAGATGACTGTGCCATTTGGCGATCTGGAAAAAACTTGGACCATGTTTACAAAAAACTTCAAAATCAAATAGACAAAGTTTCAGAGTGGATGAAAAGTTGGGGCTTCCAAATTAATGTAAACAAAACAGTAGGTATGATTTTCAGCAAAGGAAATTTAAAAAAAAAAATAACAAAATCAATATAACCATTAAAGGACAGAAAATATGTACCTCCTCAACAACAAGATTTCTGGGCATAACTTTAGATAAACAACTAAATTATAATAAACATATAGACAATTTGGTAGAAAGCTGTAGGGGACCCCTAAATATACTAAGGATTATAAAAGGTAATGGATGGGGGGCCAGCAATAAAATAATGCTTATGTTCTACAAGTCCTTCATCAGGGGGAAACTGGATTATGCCAGCATAGTCTATGACTCAGCTGCAGCTTCTAACAAAGCAAAACTGGACAGGATTCAAAATGCAGCCATGAGAACCATTACAGGTGCATTTATATCGACACCAGTAGAAGCTCTAGAAGTAGCTCTCGGCATACCTCCCCTTGGTCTAAGACGGAAAGAACTGAGATTAAATTATTGGAGTAAAGTAGCACAAGAAGTGACCCACCCAGCACATAAAGCATTTGTCAAAAACCAACCAAGTGTATGGGACGTCCCCTTAAATAAAGATAGATATCCAACAGGGTGGAGAACTATAGAAGACCTAATGCTGTTCAAAGAACTATCAAACACAATTGAAAATAGTAATAAATACAGAAGCAAAATACCACCATGGGAACTAAAAACACCAATCATAGACTACTCACTTACTGAAAAGATCAAACAAAACATAGAAGATAAGGAAGCCAAAATGATAAGTAGAAAGTTCATAGAGCAACTAACTAAACAAAGTCTGGCCGTCTACACTGATGGATCCAAGGGTGATAGTGGGCAACTAGGTGCCGGAGTTGTAATCCCACAATGGGGAATAAAAAAGAACTACAGTGTAACGGAAGGGGCATCGATTTTTACTGTAGAGATGGTAGCAATTCTTAAAAGTCTAGAAATAATCGAAGATAACCCACCAGAAGCTGTTACGATATTTACAGACTCACTATCATCACTACAAGCACTAGAACACCCAGGTAAATGTAGCCGGCCAGACATAAAGGAAGAAATTCTAGCAATTAATACATCACTAGAGAACAGAGGATGTAGTGTGAGGCTAGTGTGGGTTCCAGCACACATAGGTATAGCTGGCAACGAGTTGGCAGACCAGAACGCCAAGAAGGGAAGAACAAGTAAAAACAATATAAAAGCAGGACTGGGGAGGTCAGAGATCAAGAGCCAAGTGAAGGAAACTATAAACGAGGAATGGAAGACAACATGGAAGGAAAGTAGAAAAGGCAGACACGCGTTCAAACTGCTGAAAGAACCAACGAGGACATGCCAGGTCAGAGAAGAATTAAAGATACCATCGAACAAAAAAACTGTGGCGTCTCCGACTCGGTGCAGCATACTTCATGGTAGAAGAACCACACTGCCAAGAATGTCAGGAAGAGAATGACATAGACCACTACCTGATCCACTGTAAAAAGTATGAACAACAAAGGCTTGAATTAAAAACTTACTATAGAAATCACAATATAGACTTAACAGGTGATAAGGTTTTAAGTATAGATGCCCCAAGAGATGCCCAATCAATACTTAAAAGATATATACATAAAACAAAGGAAAAAATATAAGGTTAGACCTTCAGGAAAATCATCCAACTAAATAGAAATTAAGCAGCAAGAACTAACAAAGCATTAACAAAAAATAACTACCCATAGGACAAGGAAAGACAAGGTATTAAAAAAAAAAGGGACAACAACTCAAAAAGAACAAATACTAATACAAATTAAAACCAAGTGTAAAGGACAATAGTTATCTAGAAACAATACAAAAGAGAAAATAAAATTGACAAATACTAATATAAATAAAAATCAGCAACTGCAAAAGACAACAGTTATTTAAATTGAATACAAAATTAGTAAATAAAATGACACTAAATACCCCAATTATAACCAACTTTCAGGTTGAACAGGGTAGACCAAGATGGAACGAGAAGAGGCAACAATGATCAGATGTTGAGTGCCCGATCTCCACCCATCAACTCATCAAAACAACAACAACAGTCAGCTTGAGAAATCCAATGCTTTTCACTTAGACAATACGAGATTATAAAAGGCAAGATAATGGTATGAGCATATTTATATATTAACCTTTCGTAAAGCGCGTTGAGCGTCCAATTGGCATAATGGCTAGAGCGCAGGCCTCTCGTGGCAATGGTACCGAGTTCGGAACACGGTGGTGTCACGCTCTAGTTTACCCAGCTGTCAATAGGTATCTGACTTTGCTTTTGCGTTAGGGAAGAAAAAGGCAGCAAAGAAGGGAACGGCCCCCCCCCCCCCTTTTCCGTCTCGATTCTCGACCTAGTGTAGTGAAGTCTCTTTTATACGTCACTCCACTATGGCAGTATCTGCAATGGGATTACCTTTATTTAGTGTCCGATTGGCAGAGTGGTTAGAGCGCTGGTCTCTGGCGGCAAAGGTACCGGTTTCGAAATACGGTGATGTCACGCTTCAGTCTACCCAGCTATAAATGGGTACTTGACTCGACTCGTGAGTTAGGGGATACAAACTGGATTCTAGACTGGATAATATATAAGTTCTACGGCTTCTTGTTGCTGGTTTTTCTATTCGTTGTCAGTCGTCATCTGATCACCGCAGACCATAGCTTTTGGTAGAACCATGAATCACTGACTGTCGACCAACCTACTCGAGTTGCATCTTACGAGTGAGATTACTAGAGAGAGTCTTGTTTTTTTTTTTTTTTTAGTTTGTGGGTTTTGCCTTCTTGTGGCGGAGCACGTTCCTTTCCGCCTATTTGGTTATATCAGAGCGCAATTTGCCATTCAAAAATATGTGAACTCTGTTAACTGAAGCGAAATGTTGAAAAATTCTAAGCCCTGAAAAGGACTACTAGCATCTATCAGCTAGCATGAAAAAGCGATGCAAAGGACTGCTAACCCGATCAGCGTTGATATATACTAAGTCCTGAAAAGGACTAACATTATCCATCTGCTAGCCTGAAGCCCTGAAAAGGACTTGCCCTAAAAAGGACTCGCCAGCTACACCAACGTCTCATTCTTATTTCCTTTCTGCTTTGGTATAGCGCTTTCTATACCCCGTTCAACCAGACCCAAAATGGGCCATTTTGGTTATAATTGGAGTATATTGAGTACTTTGTTTCATCTTCAAGCTAAGCCGTTGTTAGCCCTGAAAAGGGCTAATCCTGAGAAGGACCCTTAGCTTACTGTCTGGAGTCGTCTCTTTCTCGTATCCCAATATTGCGCTTTTGCAATCATGTTGTCCTTTTTGTTTCCCCCTGTTCTAGCTTTGTTGGCAGTCCTGAAAAGGACTATAAGCTGGGACCTATGTTCGTGTTAGCTTCAGGTTTGCTCAGCCTTATCTCCAGCTGTCTTATGGTTCTATTGATTATAGCTGGGACAATTCCTCTAGAATTTCTTCCAATGCTTTTTCCCTAGGTTGACGCTTGTGTCTTTGTGTTGTTTCGTCTCTTATTTCTGTGATGATTTATCTCTCCACTTCAATTCTTTTAAAGATTTCTTCGTTTTCCTTTTTCATTTTAGTAAACTTTGCTGTGTCTTTTTGGATTTCTTGCTGCATTGATTTCATTTCGTTGATCATTTGTTTTGCACTATCCAAGTCGCCCCTGATTTCTCCGCATATGACAGTTGGGATTTTGCTCAGTTTAGTGTTTTCTTTTCCTTCTCGTAGTTTTTCAGTGATGTCTCTCACCTCAGACGTCAGTTGTCTGATTTGAGTTGCAAGGCCTTGTTCCTGTTGTGAAGGATATGGAGCATTTCCTGTTACTCTATTCTTTGCCTCACTGTATGGTACTCCCTTACTGATTGATACTTTTAGTATCTTTCTTGTTGTCGTGGTTGAGTTAAGGTTTTAGAGTATTTGTCGAGTCAGACAATTGTAGTGAAATCGACAATGAGAGTGAACTGACAAAATTATAGACAACACACAGATAATGTGTAAATGTGGGGAAATTGAGACAAACCTGGTCGAGGATTAATTAAAGCTATCTCTCTTTCCAAGCCTCAACACACTTATATAGTCTTAAGCACCACCCGCGCTCTCTCCTTTCTCTGGTCAAATAGAGGCAAATAGTAAGAGCTGCAAAAATTAAGTATGGATGAAGGGTCGCGAACAGCGCGTTAATAAATGAGTAAAATTTATTAAAGGTTCTTGAAGGAATAAAATATATGAAAATAAGTATATCAGCAGAACAACATAAGAAAGCATCATTAATCACATCAAGTTAGCAAATATCCAATTAAACACCAACGAACAAACAATCCACCCACACAAAAACCCTCCTGCAGAACACCGAGAAATAAATAAACAGAGTTTCTAATTCTTCCGCTTTTGTGGAACCAAATTCAATAACTCCAATTAGTGTCTTTATATGTATATCCTGGGCTGAACATTTTAATAATATCTTGAACCAGCCATCATCTATTAACGACGAAGCCATCATCCGCCTGCCCCAAATTCCTATAAATGAAGCATTAGATGATGTACCAACTCTGGAGGAAACTAAAAAAGCGATTCGTCAACTGTCTAGTGGAAAGGCCCCTGGCTCCGATTCAATTCCTGTTGAGGTTTATAAAGATGGCGGTGCAGTTCTGATAGAGAAACTTCATATGATCTTCCAGCAAATGTGGCAGAGTGAAACCATCCCACACGATTGTTACCGATGATGAATATTAATATTAACGGTGTATGGGTGGCGTAGGTGTGCCGTCGTATCTGTGTTAGGTATGTATTAGTGAGTGTGTGGTAGAACAGTCACTCACAACACAGGTACGTAAATAATAGTCATGGATGGCCGTAAACATCTGGTGTAATTTAAATGTCGATTTATTAAGTCACAGCACGATCACGTTTACATTGATATACACACAGTCACATTACAAGTCATTGCAATACAATACTCTTCAACATTCATCAGCAGATCTATATCAAGGCCTAAAGTCCTCACGACTCATCTCTGCGCTATAACACTGCGCTATAATACTGCACCCAGCAGTTCACATAAATTATGGCCTAAAGTCCTCATGACTCACTTATAATACTGCACCCAGCAGTTCACATAAATTATGGCCTAAAGTCCTCATGACTCACTTATAATACTGCACCCAGCAGTTCACATAACTTATGGCCTAAAGTCCTCATGACTCACTTATAATACTGCACCCAGCAGTTCACATAAATAATGGCCTAAAGTCCTCACGACTCATCTCTGCGCTAGACTTATAATACTGCACTATAATACTGCACCCAGCAGTTCACATAAATTATGGCCTAAAGTCCTCACGACTCATCTCTGCGCTAGACTTATAATACTGCCCTATAATACTGCACCCAGCAGTTCACATAAATTATGGCCTAAAGTCCTCACGACTCACTTATAATACTGCACCCAGCAGTTCACATAAATAATGGCCTAAAGTCCTCACGACTCATCTCTGCGCTAGACTTATAATACTGCCCTATAATACTGCACCCAGCAGTTCACATAAATTATGGCCTAAAGTCCTCATGACTCACTTATAATACTGCACCCAGCAGTTCACATAAATAATGGCCTAAAGTCCTCACGACTCATCTCTGCGCTAGACTTATAATAGCGAAATATATGTCGACATTTTTCCAAAGCACTACGTAGGCATACATCCTCGAAAAACACACACAGACAGCGTTGACCACTCCCGGTCCAACGCTCCGAATCCCTCTTCTCCTCTCCGGGATCACACACTCTAGTCCCGCCAAAAAACCCAAAACGAGACTCCGCTGTTTTTGAACACAGCTCAAAAACAGTACAGAATAAATACATCTCAGCATTTGAGATAAAAGCGTTCGCACGCTTTCCTGTACTCTGTCACTCAAAATAAAAAGGATATGTTTCTATTATAACTTTAAACAAACCTCAGCTTAATCAGGTATACAAGTATTGTAACTCATAATCTACTTTGCCCAAAAACATATTCCGAATTACTGCCCTTTCAAAGGATCAACTTGTTACAGTTTCCCACACACCCAAGAGAAAAAAAATGATTCTATCATTTTTTTGAAAATTAACTCCCAAAACGAAAAAATTTAAAAGATAATGGAGTTCTAACATATGTTTTACAAAATTCATCTTATGATAAGTCAGAAATAGTATATCTACAAAATATTAGCAGTAAATGTAAAGTAAATAACAATCATCCAACGTATGATTACTAAAATTAATTTATTAGAAAACCAAGCTAAGTATCTCAAAATTAATCTATTACAGAACTAAGTTAAGCATATACAATAATACTCAAACAAGCAACAAACAATAGTAATAGAAATGATAATATCAAGTAAACAAAGTATAATTCGAAAAGAAGTAAAATGTGAAATCATCATATGAAAAACAACAAATAATATCACAATGTCAAACTATGTGAAACAAATATAACTATCCCTGATCTAAAGTTACCTCATTACATGAACAATACAAAGAATGAAAGTCTAAGTAGCGTAACAGAAAAAAGTATACACGAAGCATAAAGTGAGACAAAGATGAAACACGGAAGTATAAACAACATATCAGATCATGCTGAAAAGACAACAGAAAAGATGTAAAGGGATGACGAATAGTCAACAAAGACAGATGAAAAGTAAAGATGCACATGTAGAAAAAGTAGTAACGATACGTTATAACTATCTAAATTAAACATCATATTGTCTAACTTAATACAATCATAATCAAAAATTACAAAACAAAATACCAAAGTATATCTATACTAACAACACAAAGTAAAAACTTATGACAAAAAGAATAATAAGTAATTTAACCAAATTATAAAACTTATGCATAACTAACAATAAATTATACAAGATATCGCACAAACAAAAAATAAAACTCTATCAAAAGGTTTGCACTGACTCAAAGTCACGCGCTAAATACAGAAGAATACATCAAACATTAAAAAACAATTTCAAGGAACTAATGACACTACACATTACTAACCATAATATACAGATTAACATTGGCACAGAAAAAAATATTACACCGTTCAAAAAATACATTTTCAAAAAAAAATACAAAAAAGTTTCGTAGCACTAAGTTGCATAAAAAATATTTCCTTTACAACCAATTCAAGGCTATAGTAGATAAACTAACAATGAAATCGACCTTTAAAAAAAAAAATGAAGGACATATAAACAATCTATCTCTAAACAGACACACATTAACAAATGTAAGTTTTTTTTTTCAAAAAATATACATCACATAAAACATATGAGAAAAAAATTCAAGTGCTCATGAATTATCTAAAAGTAATTATTGCACCATTACAACTAATGAGTTTTGTGCATAGGGCTGGCAAACTCAACATGTACAAAAGTTGTCTTAACAAAACTGCTACAAAAACAAAAAACCAAAACAAACAACTGCAAGTTCAACAGTGGAATATAACTAACAATAGAAACACAAAATCATGGCAATCAAATAATGCATTAAATATTTAAAACGAAATTACATGTTATTGCAAAACAAGAACATATCATTTATTATACTAACAAATACCAAAAAAAATATTTACTGTTTACATAAGTAAAAAAAAATCAGATGGAAATCTCTCGCTTTCCTGTCAACATGTCCTGACCCTGAGCAAGCAAAACATCCGATGTTTAATGAGACGCTGAAAAAGTTACGCTTGAACGCACACAATGACCCAAAGTTGACCTCCTTTTCTCACAGTTATTATGTCACAGGAGCCTTGACTGTTATCGTAAAGTCGCTTCTGTCAAAATATATGAATGAAAATTTCCATTTTAATGAATGGTACAATCTAAGGAGAAAAAACGTAGAAGTCACAATGACAATTACCCTGTACTTTGGTCCTTGTAAAGCAATGGTCCTTTCACGATGCCTTCAGCTCTTCTTTTATAATCTCTAGACATCACAGAAGACATTACTGCCGTAGGCTGAAACAAAATGTTACATTCACAACACCGAGACACTTTCTCGTGATGAACAACATCATCAGCTATAGTATTTAAAACACCAGTGTTATTGTTACCTTGCTTATCTCTATTACAACTGACTCTGGGCTCATGTTGAGCAAAGTTAGCATACTTGCGCTTATTATTTGTTACATGATGAAAATATTTATTACTACAGTTGCTTTGTTTACAAACAATGACTCTAGACTTTTGCTGAGTCAAGTTATGTAGAGAAACATGTGAAGAGCTATTATCTCTCTTTATATTCTTGTCAATTCCTCTGTTATGACAAATGTTATGTCTATAACCCAAGTTAGCATTGTTGTTGTTAACATATCTTCTTTGACAAAAATGTCCACTAGACAAGACTTGCTTTCTAGTAGCAAAATCATTACCAGATTGATAGTTTTTCTTACAGTTATTTCTACTATAACTTACAGAATTCTTCGGATCAAAATGTTGAAATCCGCTAAATTGTTTACAATTCCTTGGAGAATCAAAATTACCACTTGATAAACTCCCTTGGTACTGTCTAATCTTGTGATTATATCTCTTACTATCAATGTTCTTCTTTTTACCTATGGGAATATGTTTACCAATCCCGTCAAACTGGCTGTGCTGAGTTTGACAAGTAACTGGACCTTTAGAATGTTTATTTTCCTGGACATAGTGGGTTTCATTCCTGGAAAAAATAGTACTACGCTTATTCCCTTTTACAAGTTTATCAGAATCTGCATCAGCAACCACCTGGTTGATCTTAGGAGCTCTAACCTGCTTTTTCTCACATTTGTTCTCGTGATTAACAGAACTTGCTGCTATACCAAAATCTTTATTAGACTGGCGCCAAGAATTATCAATAGAGTCACTAGTACCACTAGCACTATGAAAGTTGTATTTCCCTCGAAAAGATCTATGTTTACCATGTATGGACTCTTTATCAGCAAAAAGTGTATGGTGCTGGCTTTTTGCAACTTTCTGTCTATTATTGTCAACATAGACAGAAGACCACATTTTTTTATCCAAGACGATGTCAAGCAGGCCATTTATACGTTTTCTGGCCTCTGAAATTTCAATATCTCTATGCGAGATCTCTTGACTAAGTTTCTTATTTAACTTATTAAGAGCCAAAACTCTGCAACCTTCTTCTGCTAGCAATTTCTCAATCTTAGCAACTTTCTCCTTCTCAGCCGTCAAACTCTACCAATGTCTCTTTTCCATCCTGCTCTTTATTTACCTTTATTGACTGTGTTTCATTCTCACCATTATTATTATTCACTAACTCATCGACTTCCCCTGGAAATACAGTATTCTTCTCTTCAAGTTTATCAAAACATACATCATGTATCATTACATTGTATAATCCTTCTCGCTCATTGGTTTCCGCTTTTAATTTTTCATACATGTCTTTCCTTCGTTGGATCTCTTGTGTAAGGTTTTCCACCTCAACATGCTTAACTTTTATCTGGACCTCCAATTCTTTAACCTTCAATAGTGAAGAATCCAAACTTGCTTTTACTCTAGCAAGTTCCAGGTTTGATCTATTTAAATCACTTGTAAGTTAAGCTAATTTTTCCTTAAGTTTATTCTCTTCAGCTTTACCCTTTAAGCAATTTTTTCCTTCCTGTCTGTTGACTCTTACTTCCTCATCTTCTAGCTTCTTTTCCTGATTGTCAGCAATTATATTGTGTATACCCTTCAATATATTGTCGTGTTCAACATGAATATTATTATACACAAATACACGAAGGTCGAGCAGCAGCAGCAACTTTGCTAAATTCCTAGCCATTCTTAAATGAGGGATGGACTGAAATCTATTCTCAGCAAAATCTCTTAGTGCTCTCGACGCACTGACCAACAATCCGTCCATCACGTGTGCTTCCAGTTCTGGTCCTTTTAATCTATGAAAATTTTTACCCTCTTGAAATAAATATTCCAATAAAGGCCACATATTATCAGGATCCATTTCATCATCATCCATAGTGACTTATTTATTGAGATCACTATATATGTATCAATGAACCTTTTACTTCTGACAGCTAAATAGCCATACAACAAATTGCAACCTTTCCTAATTACTGTCAGATCAATTTCTGTTCAAAGAACCTCTATATTGTCATATCCATATCATAGTAGTCAATACCACATGTTAATAGCCATAAACTACTTATGCATTAAATTCTACTCATATGTCACTATAGACATAAACAACAACAACAACAGAATTAAAAAGAAATGCATAGAATTCAGAAGGCCTGAGGATATGAGTGACATGACACACTTTACAGAACAAAAAAAATCACTTATCTGTCAATTTTCCATTCCCTTCCGCCAAGACTTTAAATATCACATAATTCTGACGCTAAAACAGTCTATCGCCGAAAGGTACTGGATCTAGACTTTCTTCCGTTCAAGTCCTCGCTTTAGTAAGGTATGTGCTCGAATACTGCATAGGAGCACATGATGATCGTAACAGGAACACAGCAAACCCGCTCTTGACTCGAGTTATACTTGCAAAATGACTGGTACAACTGCACATACACTCGACTTGTACACGCTATCCTTCAGACGTTGTATCACCTCATAAACTGCTGGCTCGCTGCTTGATAATTTCGCTGCACATCTGATAGCAAATGTAGACTACAGACGTTGTTGTTTTCCACAGGCACGACACAGGACGTCACCGACAGTGCTATAAAGCTGATTGTTACCACGAATAAGGCGTTTCCCAAATGCGCCACACATGTGGCATACAAACCAGGTCACGGTTGAAGCACATGAGATTCAGGTCACGCATGAAGTTCTCTCAAAACGACTGTTGCGGGTGTCAGAACCCGAAAACAAATCTATCAAATGATACAGATATGTGGACTGTATCGATAACGATTTTATCCTTCCGTCTGTTAAATACTCTCTCAAGTTAGAGAAACTCTTGATACGCGAATGTCATATCCATTCGTTCCAATTTGAACTGGTCCACCACTGTTACCGATGATGAATATTAATATTAACGGTGTATGGGTGGCGTAGGTGTGCCGTCGTATCTGTGTTAGGTATGTATTAGTGAGTGTGTGGTAGAACAGTCACTCACAACACAGGTACGTAAATAATAGTCATGGATGGCCGTAAACATCTGGTGTAATTTAAATGTCGATTTATTAAGTCACAGCACGATCACGTTTACATTGATATACACACAGTCACATTACAAGTCATTGCAATACAATACTCTTCAACATTCATCAGCAGATCTATATCAAGGCCTAAAGTCCTCACGACTCATCTCTGCGCTATAACACTGCGCTATAATACTGCACCCAGCAGTTCACATAAATTATGGCCTAAAGTCCTCATGACTCACTTATAATACTGCACCCAGCAGTTCACATAAATTATGGCCTAAAGTCCTCATGACTCACTTATAATACTGCACCCAGCAGTTCACATAAATTATGGCCTAAAGTCCTCATGACTCACTTATAATACTGCACCCAGCAGTTCACATAAATAATGGCCTTAAGTCCTCACGACTCATCTCTGCGCTAGACTTATAATACTGCACTATAATACTGCACCCAGCAGTTCACATAAATTATGGCCTAAAGTCCTCACGACTCATCTCTGCGCTAGACTTATAATACTGCCCTATAATACTGCACCCAGCAGTTCACATAAATTATGGCCTAAAGTCCTCACGACTCACTTATAATACTGCACCCAGCAGTTCACATAAATAATGGCCTAAAGTCCTCACGACTCATCTCTGCGCTAGACTTATAATACTGCCCTATAATACTGCACCCAGCAGTTCACATAAATTATGGCCTAAAGTCCTCATGACTCACTTATAATACTGCACCCAGCAGTTCACATAAATAATGGCCTAAAGTCCTCACGACTCATCTCTGCGCTAGACTTATAATAGCGAAATATATGTCGACATTTTTCCAAAGCACTACGTAGGCATACATCCTCGAAAAACACACACAGACAGCGTTGACCACTCCCGGTCCAACGCTCCGAATCCCTCTTCTCCTCTCCGGGATCACACACCCTAGTCCCGCCAAAAAACCCAAAACAAGACTCCGCTGTTTTTGAACACAGCTCAAAAACAGTACAGAATAAATACATCTCAGCATTTGAGATAAAAGCGTTCGCACGCTTTCCTGTACTCTGTCACTCAAAATAAAAAGGATATGTTTCTATTATAACGTTAAACAAACCTCAGCTTAATCAGGTATACAAGTATTGTAACTCATAATCTACTTTGCCCAAAAACATATTCCGAATTACTGCCCTTTCAAAGGATCAACTTGTTACAACGATCTCAAAGATGCCTCAATTATACATCTATATAAACGTAAAGGTAATCGCCAAGACTGCAACAATCATCGAGGCATCTCTCTTTTATCAATCGCTGGGAAGATATTCGCCAGAATCCTTTTGAATCGCCTTACGGCTCATCTTGACAAAGGTCTTTTACCTGAAAGTCAGTGTGGATTCCGGAAAGAACGTGGAACCACAGATATGGTGTTCGCTGCAAGACAGCTACAAGAAAAATGCCAAGAACAGCACTGTGACCTGTACACAGCTTTCATCGACTTGACAAAGGCGTTCGACACGGTCAGTAGAGAGGGTCTATGGAAGATCATGGCAAAATACGGCTGCCCAAAGAAATTTATCACAATAATGCAGCAACTGCATGATGGAATGCAGGCTAGAGTTCAGGAAAACGGTGAGCTATCAGAGCCTTTCCCCGTCTCAAATGGAGTTAAACAAGGGTGCGTACTTGCACTGACTCTGTTCAGTATCATGTTTTCTGCTATGCTGACTGATGCTTTTAGAGACGGGGACACAGGAATCGACATTAGTTATCGTATTGATGGAAAATTGTTTAACCTTAGGAGGCTTCAAGCAAAAACCAAGGTCAAATCACACACCATCAGAGATCTTCTGTTTGCTGATGATTGTGCCCTCAATGCTGGCTCAGAGGCTGATCTGCAGCATAGTGTGGATAGATTCTCCGAAGCCTGCGCCAACTTTGGGCTTACCATCAACACGAAGAAAACAGAAATCATGTACCAACCAGCTCCTGTCACAGTTTATACTGAGCCAGTCATCAAGGTTAATGGTGAGAAACTGAATGTTGTGAACAGATTCACATACCTTGGTAGCACACTATCCCAGAACATTGTCATTGATGATGAGGTGAACACCAGGATCTCCAAAGCCAGCAGCACATTTGGCAGACTATACACCAACGTTTGGCATCGAAGTGGCATTAGTCTACAGACAAAGCTGAAGGTGTACAGAGCTGCGGTGCTTCCAGTGCTGCTATATGCATGTGAAACATCGACTGTATACAGGCGCCACGTAAAGAAGCTAAACCACTTCCATACAGTCTGTCTCAGGAAGATAATGAACATCAAATGGCAAGACAAGATCCCGGATACCGCCATTCTTGACAGAGCTATTATCCCTAGTATTGATACTATTCTGATGCAGTCACAAATTCGCTGGGCAGGTCATGTAGTCCGCATGCCAGACCATCGACTGCCAAAGATACTCTTTTATGGTGAGATGCAGAAGGGTAAACGCTCCCATGGTGGCCAAAAGAAGCGCTTCAAAGACACGTTAAAGACGTCATTGAAAACCTTTGACATAAACCCAGACACATGGGAAGCTGCTGCGCAAGACCGAACTGCTTGGCGCACATCTCTTCGTAAAGGTGCAGCAGCATGCGAATCATCCAGAAGAGCAGCAGCGGAACAGCGGAGACAAGCTAGAAAGGACCGTGAAATAAAACCTTCACATGAAGCAAACATTCCCTGCCCACACTGTCCAAGATCTTTCCAGGCCCGCATCGGGCTCTTCAGTCACCTTCGTACCCATAGACTAACCTAACATATTCTTAAATAATTGGATGAACAGAGTGGTCTTCATCACCCGTGATGGACGAACAACCAACCAAACCATATCCTCCTATTGGTGATGAATTACACTATGAATCCACGGTAGGCGCTATCGATGCACCGTTGGTCACACACTAGTAACAAGATAGGCTGTAGATTACTCTGTCTATAGTCGGCTGACCGCTAATACGGTCGGGGTTTTTTGAATGACCAAAAACACACCCAAGACGACGTCAATTTAGGACAACCGGTCCACTGCGCTATTTATCCAGCGCGTGAAATAGGCCTGCGTACTTGATGTTTAAATCCTCGTTTGGCTGGTTTGAACTTTATTTGTGAGTGAGTGCTCAGTTTAAGCACACAGTCTGGTGCTTTCAATTCTGCTGAAGACGCTGTGCTGATCGATATGCTGGAAGCCACTATGCTCTGACTGGTGATCAAGAGGCGAGTAGGAAACCACTACTGCCAAATACGATTTTAGATTTACCATGGCTCGTTATACACTGCATGAGCTCATTTCCCATTAGAAGGATGGGCGTTGAAAAGGGTTGCACTTCAGGTATAGATGACAACTCCTGGTGCTAATTGCTTTCAGGAACCGTGAGATCGATGAGAATGTTACGTTCTTCGCCTGACTGGAATCCTGCGATAGCAGTGGAGTATCCTGAAATTCAGACCCAAAAAGGAAACGAATTTTACATCAAGCGAACAATAAAATTACAGTAACGTTATAATAAACAGTTATGCTCCACTATGGGATTTACAATTATTGTTTTCATTTCTAGGATAGTCTCGGGCTGTCTTTATCCAAAGTCGCCCTCCTGTTACTTCCACTCATCAATTATCGGCATGCGCCCGCATGGACTAATATATCTTGTACATACATGTACCTGTCAGCAAATGCCCTGACAGCAAAATCTACTCCGTCCTCTTCCAACTCAACATACGGAAAACCTAACCCTGTAGTTCTAGCTGAGTGGATATGTGATTCATCTTACAAAAATTAAGTGAATTTACAGAAAATACAGCATTAGACATTACATAATAAATGGTATGCGCCCCTTGGGGTCGATACACAAAAAAGGGAAAAGTAATAACTTCCCAGAATTGAATACATGGAAAATGCAATGTTATTGCTATAATAATACGCTGTGACTTAAACATAAGATATAAGATATATTAGACATAAGATATAATTATGTCTCTGGCAGGTGGTTGCTTTCTGGATTGCCGTGAAAGTTCTAAACTGGTGTCTAACTACACAAGTAGGCATATAATAATTCCACACAACCACTAGAAGTTTCTCTCAGAAAGTAATAATTGATTACCTCTTATAATTCAAGTGTTATAGCGCACGCACATCACTATTCAGTTTTAAGTGAATAACTTACACCACTGACATTTCCTTAAAGTAATGACAGCTTTTTAGCTTACTCCTTAACCCATGGTAAGCGTTGAACGGACTATGAGGTTCTTCGCCTAGTAAGTATCTGTTAGCGTAAGTTTACCATTAACCTATTGTAAACAATAACACCCGGAGACACCTAACAGCTTAAGCACCAGTTAACTTAGGCAGTAGACGGCGCTACATTATCACTGAATTAATTACCGGGGAGAAATCACCTAAAATAATTCAAGTCACACTACTATCAGATATATATAAAAAGCTAACATGAATATATATATATATATATATATATATATATATATATATATATATATATATATATATATATATATATATATATATATATATATATATATATATATATATATATATATATATATATATATATATATATATATATATATATATATATATATATATATATATATATATATATATATATATACCCTTCAAAAAAAGTTAAGGACCATTTTTATTAAGGGTGCAAAGTGAAATGAAAATGAACAATAAAAACACAGCACTTCAAAATATAACATGACAAGCTTATCAGTGACAATCAACACTATTTTCATGCAAGCCTCTGAGCGACATTTCGGACAGTAAGACCTTCCTGCAACCACGCATTGGCTCTTCCTTTATCCACATCACTCAGCTTCCGTCGTTGAGGCATATTGTTGTGCAATGGTTATGCGGCACTTGTGTTGCTTATAAAGACAATTTTGTGAGTACAGCTCAAGACCAACACTATAGTCTCCCACATGCATCACGCATTTTTGGAATAGCAGGTATTTTTTTCATGCTCAGACATCATTAAAAACACCCACAGTTTGGCGTCTCAGCAGCATTTTTTCAGCGTGCATGCTGAGTTGAACACTAGCCACACGGTAAGCTGGTGGCCCACGCAGCACGTGTTGAATGTTTGTTGTTCGAGAAAAATCAATATCAGATTAATTGCTTATGAAATATAATTTTTATAATTTTTATTATTTTTGGGTCATTTTCACCTACTGGTCCTTAACTTCTTTTGAAGGGTATATATATATATATATATATATATATATATATATATATATATATATATATATATATATATATATATATATATATATATATATATATATATATATATAATAATAAAAGTTATCAACTTACCCCGAGATGACGAGAATAGGCAACACAATCTAGTTTTTTGCCCACATCTGCCTTTGTCTCATTTGGTCATGTACGGGCAGGAAAAATTTACGAGTGTGCTTGACTGAGTAAAATTATCTAGATTTATAGTCTACTAGAGACGCTAACCACGGCCACCTGGCATCGCAAGTTCCCACAGATGTTTGGTTTATAACGTAATCATGAGTAAGACAAATGTTATTCTAGAGTCTACTTAGAGGCAACAATCGCGAGAAAGTTTCGTAGATAAGACATAATATTATTCTATGAGCTAACTGCGGCGATCAAGGGCCACAACAAAAGTTTCAGAACGAACGTTAGTTTAGTCTCCCATGAATCGGAGATAAAACCGGGTACCGAGACGTCAAAGGGTTGCTTCCCCTTTGCTCCCGCTACCGACTTTAGTAGGACAGCGGTTCGCTTCTTGAAAGAAACTAATTCTCGCTCGTGATCAACGCAGCTACAAGTGTTCCCCTAGTCAGACAAACACCAGGTGCAGTTTATGTAATTTTATCGTAAGCTGACCACAACTGACCAAGTGTTGAATTTATAATGAAGTCCAGAAGCGACATCAAACCGCGGGGTGGGTTCTGAGAGGGGAATAACGGGCTAAGTAGGTAAAATCCAAAAGAAAGAAACCTAAAGTGCAAAAAAATCGAGGAAACCAAAAACATTAAAAGAGTAATAAAAAAATGGGACGTGTTGGGAAAATAAAATTATCAGTCAAGCCGTGACACTTGTTTCCTGGTATGCTAGGCAACAGCGATATCTTGCCACGTGCTCACCCAGGCAATTCACACAGGTTCTGTCTCCATTGGGTACTTTGTAGATGGCGTCCTTCTTTGCCTTTGGACAGTCACTGTATACGTGGCTTCCCGCACAGTATCCGCAGGCTACCTCTTTTCTACAGGAGCTCTTGGTGTGCGAAAAACCCTGGCACCTGGAAGATTGTATGACTGGAGGGATATATGCCTCTGTCCTTCGAGCTCTGTTTTGTATAGGGAGCGTCGGCAGCATAGTTGTACTTTGAACCGTCTGTTGAGGATTGTTGCATGGTCGGCAAGTATTTGTGGTTTGATTCTGATTCAGATGGTTGCACCATACAACACCTCACTAGACCGAAATGAAATGGGTCGCGCGTGGCGATCAATGACGCGTGAGACTTAGTTACAGTAGTCTCATGTGTGGCCTTGGAGCCTGATGGCAGTGTTTCAAATGTGTGGCATGGCCACTTATCTAAAGTGTTTCACATGTGTGGCATGGCCACTTATTCAAGTGTAGAACCGTCTGGGTCCGGGCTTTTAAGCCGATATAATAATACGTGAATACAGACTGTTGCGTGATAAATTCTCGCAACATCGTTTTATTTCAATATCTGTTTTATAACGCAAGGGCAACAACTGCTTGGAATTTATAGTCACTTTTCTCGGTAAGCATTTGTCTTCTCGCGTTGGTATCGAATGCAGTTAAGTTTGAGCTGTGGTCGTTTTGCGCTGGACTGCGCATGACTTGTCTTGCTTCTTTGTCGATCGGTTTCCGCCCACCACTAGTGGGAGTGAGCGATTTGGAATGGCGAAAGAGATGCCTCGTTGAAGAGGGGATCTCCGCTATTTTTGTTCTGTCAGGGATGTGTAGTCCTCTTAATGGATATTTCGTTTATTCGAGATAATACCTCTAGTGTTTCCCACATGTCGGGAGGCGTGATATTTCTGTGTATTTCATGAAAGCAAGGTAAATTGACTCTTTCATTAACTCTATTGATTTTGGGTCGTGAGCGATTTCGATTCATAGCCTGTCTGCGAAAGTCGTCGTCACGAGATGTTTTCCTAGCTCACATGTCGCTGCATTGTACTGCATCGGTTGATGCAGGTACCAAGGACCATTACTTGCTACTTTGTTAAATGAACTAGGTTTGGAAAACCTTTATTATCTAGAGGATATTTTTGAGGACATTATTTATACTTCGGCAGACGTGTCTGTCTTGCTGAAGTCAAACTAAGGAGAGTGAACTGATCTCATACATCTGGTTATCTCCTGGCTGTTATAGAAAAGGATGGAGTTGTTCACCTGACTACATTTACAGCACTTTGAAATATAACATGCATCTGACTCATCATTGTAATGCTGTCTACCGTTTATTGCTGTATTGAATGTTGCTGTGATAATGACTGTTTGATGTGCCTACACATTTGCGTAACCATTTTGTCACTGTGGCGTCCACAATAAATAATGAAGAAAAACGTCAACGGCTGTTTCAAGACTCATTGACTTTATACGTCGTGAGTTTACTGACGTGCTATGTGGATTGCCCTGTTATTGTTGCATGAACATTGTTTTGACTGAACACATCTACACACTACACAAAACCAGACATGCGGATGCCATCCATCATCATATGGTATCACGCATCATTTGGTGGCCATAAGCTGGTTTGATTCTGGTACCAGCAAACACGGGGTCCCTTACCCACTTCATTTTCAACAAGAATTCATCAGCATCCTTCAAGAAATTAACATTCTTCAATACAGTCAACATCTTCAAAATTTTCAAAGTACTCGGCGTTGCCCGGTAAAAGTCAAATTTCAATTTTTTGACGGAAACAAGAATTTGACAGTACCCGGCGTTGTTACATGTTGCCGGATAACTCGGACTGCTGTTATCTTTTACGCAAGTCAAGCAAGTTGCTGCTGTCAAGGTTCCAGTGCTGTCGTTTTTTGAGAAGGTCAAGTGCCGGTTGAAACGGGTTGTTTTCTGAAGAAGGCCAAGTACCGATTTCCATCAACTTACTTTTGGATTAGAAGGTCAAGTGCCGAAACAACTCAACACACAGTATGTCAGAAGCTCTTGTACCATCGTGTTAGCAGTGGAAGCAGTTCAGATGTGCCATCATCGTTGGAGCTTCGCTCTTTAGGACGTTGATTGACATCCGTTTTTTCTGCTGTTCTACGATTGGAAGCCTATAAGTTAAGTGGCCTGTTTGTATGTAAACTGTGCCCTTATACTTCTGCTGAGTCTTCTGTGTATCATCTCATTCTATATGTTATATGTTTATATGTTATTTGTATATTTATATGTTTATATTTCAGCGGGTTCTCGGTTGGGTGGTGTCTCCGTTAGATTATGCCACGTCATAGAGGTCGTCTATTGTGAGCGTTTTCTGTAAGGTTTGCAAATTTCCAATACTGGAATTTGCTAAGCGACTTCTGTTGCTATTTATGTTAGCTGTGATGACATGTTTTAATATTGTTTTCGTTATTATTTCGCATTCTTTAGTTTTGTTTTGATTTGTTTGTGTTTGTTAGCCTACTCTTGTCTATAATTTAGTTTCATACAACATTTTTGTTTATACACTGTGGTGTCATGTATTTTGTTTAATTCTATCGCAGATATCGTCACATTTTTTGTGATATTTCATTAATTTCTGCTTTATTTTTAGTTGATTTCTGCGAAAGTTTTTGTATTGTTGCTGATCTTTGTTATTGTTTACATTGTTATTGTTTACATTGTTTGTATTGTTTACATTTTCAATGTTTACATTCTGCATGTGTTTACATAGTCATTGTTTACAGTTATAGTAATTAGTTAATGGGCTATGCTAATGCACTGTTACTACTATACTGATGATAAATGAATGATGAATAGTGTCGTGCACTATTGAATGAGAAGTGCACTTATGATCAAGAATTGAGTGCTGATATTTCATATACAAGTTCTTTGATTGGAGACTTGTTTCCCACAGAGACTGGGATAATATAAGGTGATGTGAATATACAAGTGCTTAATTAAGACTTGTTACACTTAGGTTTGAAATAAATTAGTTAATTATTTCAGGTTTTGGACTCATATGTTAGACAACATGTCTACATTTGAGCACTTTATTGAGCAGGGTAAATTGCTTGGGAAGACTGGTGATAAGTTAGAAGAATTTGCAACTGCTCGATATGATAAAGCAATGGAAGCTGAACAAAAGAAACTGCAGATGCAGGTGGATGAAAAAAGATTCCAAATGGAAATGGAAAAACAAAAAAGGGAATCAGAAGCTGAGGAGAGAAAACTCCAGCTACAGCTAGAAGCTGAAAGACTTCAAAAAGAGGCTGAGAATAAAAGACTTGAAAAAGAGGCTGAGAATAAAAGACTTGAAAAAGAGGCTGAGAATAAAAGACTTGAAAAAGAGGCTGAGAATAAAAGACTTGAAAAAGGGGCTGAAAATAAAAGACTTGAAAAAGAAGCTGAAAATGAAAGACTTCAAAAAGAGGCTCAGGCTGAGGAAAGAAGATTACAGAGAGAGTCTGATGAGAGGAAAGAGAAAGCAAAAATGGAACATGAAGAAAAGGTCTTAGCTTTAGAGTTGGAAAAATTGAAATTGACAAGCATGAGTAATGGTAATGATTCAAACAAGGGTTCATCTTCTGGTAAGGCTAATAATGATACTTTTAAGATTAAGTTACCAACATTTAGTCCTTCCAGCGATGACATAATGTTCTATCTGGACAGATTTGAACAAGCATGTACAGCTCATAACATAGACAAAGCAAAATATGTTTATCAGTTATCAGGGATACTGACAGGTAAAGCTCTAAGTATATTAAATATGGTGGATGAACCTGACAAGAACAATTATGAGGTTGTCAGGGCCGCTTTGTTAAAGAAATATCAGCTTAACGAAGACGGCTATCGTCTACAATTTAAAAACATGTTACCTGAAAATGGAGTTGAATTCTCCGAGTTTATTGCAAGAATACGCATTACTTTCTCACGATGGGTTGAACTATCTAAGACGGAAAAAACTTATGAAGGACTTATGGACTTAATACTTAGAGACAAAGTCATGTCGTCTGTCAATGAGTCTTTCCTTGCTTTCCTTCATGAACGTAAACCTAAAACAATAAAAGAAATGGAAGATTTCTGTTGCCAATACGTAACTGCGCACCCGCACATAACCATGGGTAACTCTAAGGTGAAAGAAGGTTTACCAGTTGCTTCGGCAGCTCCGTATGGTCAAAACTTTGCTCGTAGATCCCAACAAAATTTTGATAGAAAGAGTAGCGGTAATTTCTGTCAAAATCATGGAAATCAATTTCATGGTGATTCTTCTTCGAAGAATTGGAGACAACCTGATAGTACTCGTTACTATCACCCTAATAATTATAAGCATTTCAAAAGAGGATATGGTAATAGAGGTTATTCCTGCCGAAGACCTCAGAACCAAACAAATAGATGTTCGCATCAATGTGAACATGATAGTAATCGTGGAAACTGGAATTCGAACCAGGATAACAATTACAATACAGACAATAATAACTGCAGAGATAATAATAACTCTGATAACTTCAGAGGTAATAATAGTCGGGGTAGATCTCAACACAAAAAAAAAGAGATATCAGCAGGCTAATGCTGTACAACAGGAAACTGAGGCAGCCTGTAATCATGTTGTTGATAGTAAAAACTTTGACGCTGTCACTAGTTCTGCTTTTGACTTTGAGAGAGCAAACAAATGCCCCCAATGCAGTACTTTATTCGAACCGGGTACCATAACTACTTTGAGTTGTGGTCACCCACTTCCCGCTCTTCCTGCTGCTGTTGCGCATGACGGGAGGGGTTCTTTAATTCTACATAAGGGTCTTGTTAATGATACTCCGGTCTCACTACTTTTCGATTCCGGATGCACCACTATTGGTGTTAGACAATCGCTTGTAGATCCATCTTGTGCTACAGGAAGGGTTATTAAATGTGTCACATTTGGCGGCACTCTAGAAAAATATCCTACTGCTGTAATTCGCATTGCCACTCCTTTCTTTACTGGAGATGTGCATGCTTGTCTCTTACCTAATCCTATTGCGGACCTTATTATTGGTCGTATTCACGGAGTTAGGGAGTGTACCCCACAGCAGATTGCTGCTTGGGAAGATAATAACATGCAAGCTACAAATGCAGTAGTTACAAGAGCACAAGCTCTACAAACACCCGAAACTTCACTGAATAGTGATAATGAAGTTGATAGCCAAGATAGTCACTTAGTGATCACTCGTGACTCTTTCATAAAATTGCAAGAAGAAGATTCTTCTTTAAAAAAATTCTTCGTTCTTGCGAAGAAAGGTGATCCGAATCAGGATACAAATAGAAAATCTTGGATTGCAATGAGAAACGGCGTACTTGTACGTATGGTACAAGATTCGGCTACGTCGGCACATTCGCAAATTCTTGTTCCCAAGAGCATGAGAGTCCAAATATTGCAACATGCTCATGACTCGCAATGTGCTGGACATATGGGTTTTGCCCGTACGAAGTCGAGAGTCCTTGCGGCTTTCTTTTGGCCTTTTGTCAATAAGGACATTCGTATTTACTGCCGATCATGCAAGGTATGTCAGGAGGTCAAATCTAGAGGACCACGACATGCTGCGCCTATCCAGGCTGCTGACATTCCTATTCGGCCGTTTCAGAAAATGGCCATAGATATTATTGGCCCTTTTAAGGTCAAGTCGGCCAGAGGACATCAGTTTATCCTTACATGTGTCGATATGTGCACACGTTGGCCAGAGGCTATTCCTCTTAAGAGCATATCTACTACAGATATCGCAGATGCTCTTTGGTTGATATTTTCTCGCTTGGGGTTCCCCAGAGAAATATTGTCAGACCATGGCACTCAACTCATATCTGACACTATGTCACAGGTAATGTCTACCTTACATATTGAACGATCTCTCAGTAGTATCTACCATCCTATGTCTAATGGGTTAGTTGAGCGTCTGAATAGAACGCTCAAGACTTTGCTTGGTAAGATAACTGAAGATCATCCTCAAGATTGGGACAGGGTTTTACCCGCGGCTCTCTTTGCCTATAGAGAAGTCCCTAATGAACACACAGGATTTTCTCCCTTCGAACTTGTCTTTGGCGCGCGTCCACGCGGCCCTATGTCTTTATTACACGATCTCATCACTGCCGATGATATTAGCGATGAAACTCAATCCTCATATGAGTATGTCATTGCTCTTAGACAAAAGATCATTGAGGCATGTAAGCTAGCAACTGCTTCATCAGAAATTGCTAAAGAGAAGGCAAGGCAGTTTGCTAACAAGAATAGATGTCTACGACAACTTTGTCCAGGTGACAAAGCATTCGTCCTACTCCCCAGTAGGGAAAATAGACTTCTTATTGCATGGAAAGGTCCGTATGCAATAGTCTCTCGGATTTCCGATGTTGACTATGTGGTCGATATTGATGGAAAGCATAAAACTTTCCACATAAACATGCTTTCGGAATTTCACGAACGTCCGGACTATTTGCTGCCTATTTTCCAGGCAACGGATGATGCTCCTGCACCTCACGGTCATTATTCATCCCTGTCTGTCATTCAGGATGAGGAAGCTACCTTCTCTGATGTCAACCTTCCCCTTCCAGTGGTTCCATTACATTCCACGGAATCTTGGAAAAACGTTTCTGTTTCTCCTAATCTTTCTGGTGACGAACATCGACAAGTCTCGTCGATGTTACAAACATTTCGGGATGTTCTCACTGACATTCCTGGACACACAGATGTCATAGAGCGTGACATAATTCTTACCGACAATAATCCAATTAGGGTTAGGCCGTATCCTATTCCTATACACTTTCAGTCGCAAGTGGAAAAGGAATTGGATGAAATGATTCAATTAAATATAATTGAACCATCGACTTCACCATATTCTTTTTCCATGGTTATTGTCCGGAAGAAGGATAAGAACATACGAATTTGCGTTGATTATCGCAAACTGAATCAGGTCACAAAGTTCGACGCTGAACCGATGCCTTTGTTAGAAGATCTACTGATTAGACTTTCTAATTCTAGATTCTTCACTAAACTTGACTTGTCTAAAGGTTATTGGCAAGTGCCTTTAGCAGAGCATGCCAAACCTCTTACTGCTTTTTCTACACCTAGGGGTCTATTTCAATGGAATGTTATGCCTTTTGGTCTCATGAACGCCCCTGCCACTTTCGTTCGCATGATGCGTCGAATTCTGTCACATCGTTCGGATGTCATCGCATACTTAGATGACATCTGTCTCTTCAGTGATACCTGGGAAGATCACTATTTAGGGTTATATGACTTACTGTCCACTCTACGTGAGAATAATTTGACAGCAAAACCTTCTAAAGCTTTGTTGGTTTTGGTGAAATCTCTTTCCTGGGTCATCGTGTTGGTCATGGTCTCTTGAAGACAGAAGACCACAATACTTCCAAAATACTGAACATCTCTGTTCCTAAAACGAAGAAACAAGTTAGGAGTCTCTTAGGTTTAATTCAATTTTATGGGAGATTTATTCCAAATTTATCTTCGATCATGGCACCTCTATCAACATTGTTGAAGAAAGGTTCGCCTAATCTGGTCCGTTGGTCTGAAGAATGCCAATCTTCACTAGACCAAATCAAGAATATATTTTCTTCTCCTCCCATCTTAAGATTACCTACTCTTGATAGGACTTTTGTTCTTCGGAGTGATGCTTCATCCACTGGGATTGGAGCAGCACTGATGCAAGAATATGCAAATACTCTGCATCCTGTTATGTACATTTCTAGAAAACTAAATGCGGCAGAGAGGAACTACTCGGTTTTAGACCGTGAGTTGTTAGCGATGGTTTGGTCAATTCTAAAGCTACAAAGATTCCTCCTGGGCGCACATTTCATTCTAGAGACTGATCAGAAAGCTCTTACAGCTATTCAGACTAAGAATTTGAAGAGTTCGAGATCCACTCGATATGCTATAGCTCTTCAACCTTTTCACTTCACGGTACGAGCTATCCGTGGTGCGGATAATGTGATGGCTGACATTTTGTCTAGATGCCCACATGACTCCAACTAATACTTCTGTCCTATATTTCCATATATTACAGAGTCATAACACACCTATATTTCTACAATAGATTAGCACATCTGTACTTACTTTATATGTACACACTATCGTGCTTTGTTGTCATCTTCTTCTGTTCGTTTTTTAAGATGATAGAGGAGGACTGAGTAGTTAATATAAGGGCCGTTAGTTTACTAAACAGCCACAATTATTAATAATGTATTGTACCTTATGAAGCATATTAGTTATTAATTAGCATTATATTGCTTGTACTTTCTCAGAATGTCATTGTTGAGCTGAGGACTTACCTTACGAGTTCTAGATTGTGTACTTACCCTCGGAATACCAGAGCATATGTCCTGGATCGTCATGTAGTTTAACTTTACTATGTACTTATGTCATTACATGTCAAAGAATGTACTATTTAAATTTTCCTATCAGATTTGTACATCCATTTTTGAAGACAATATTAGAGTATGCTGTTTAATGATGATTATAGTAACTTGCATACGTATATTGTGTTTACATGCTAACGTGATGTGTGTTGGTGACACCTCCCCGATGTGAATATTTTTTGAGACATATTTATTTTTCTGTTGAGGTATATCCTCACCAGACACTCTATAATTAGCCTATTGTTTGGCAATTTAGTTAATTATCAGCGCATAATTCGTGCGTTTTGAGCCCGCTTATCGCTTGCTCTTTGATATTGGAAAAAAAAAATATGTTCCACATTTTTTTTTTTTATCGGGAGGAGGTGGTGATATGTTGCGTGATAAATTCTCGCAACATCGTTTTATTTCAATATCTGTTTTATAACGCAAGGGCAACAACTGCTTGGAATTTATAGTCACTTTTCTCGGTAAGCATTTGTCTTCTCGCGTTGGTATCGAATGCAGTTAAGTTTGAGCTGTGGTCGTTTTGCGCTGGACTGCGCATGACTTGTCTTGCTTCTTTGTCGATCGGTTTCCGCCCACCACTAGTGGGAGTGAGCGATTTGGAATGGCGAAAGAGATGCCTCGTTGAAGAGGGGATCTCCGCTATTTTTGTTCTGTCAGGGATGTGTAGTCCTCTTAATGGATATTTCGTTTATTCGAGATAATACCTCTAGTGTTTCCCACATGTCGGGAGGCGTGATATTTCTGTGTATTTCATGAAAGCAAGGTAAATTGACTCTTTCATTAACTCTATTGATTTTGGGTCGTGAGCGATTTCGATTCATAGCCTGTCTGCGAAAGTCGTCGTCACGAGATGTTTTCCTAGCTCACATGTCGCTGCATTGTACTGCATCGGTTGATGCAGGTACCAAGGACCATTACTTGCTACTTTGTTAAATGAACTAGGTTTGGAAAACCTTTATTATCTAGAGGATATTTTTGAGGACATTATTTATACTTCGGCAGACGTGTCTGTCTTGCTGAAGTCAAACTAAGGAGAGTGAACTGATCTCATACATCTGGTTATCTCCTGGCTGTTATAGAAAAGGATGGAGTTGTTCACCTGACTACATTTACAGCACTTTGAAATATAACATGCATCTGACTCATCATTGTAATGCTGTCTACCGTTTATTGCTGTATTGAATGTTGCTGTGATAATGACTGTTTGATGTGCCTACACATTTGCGTAACCATTTTGTCACTGTGGCGTCCACAATAAATAATGAAGAAAAACGTCAACGGCTGTTTCAAGACTCATTGACTTTATACGTCGTGAGTTTACTGACGTGCTATGTGGATTGCCCTGTTATTGTTGCATGAACATTGTTTTGACTGAACACATCTACACACTACACAAAACCAGACATGCGGATGCCATCCATCATCATATGGCATCACGCATCACAGACCTAAGAGTCTTTGTGTATCCTTCGGGCGCAAAGCAGTGTTTTATGATTGTGTGTGGTTAGCCCACTAAAAGACATAAGTATAGGCTTGAATAGCCAATGGTAAATGTAAGGTATAAGGACGTTCGAGTCCAGAATATATGGTATGCGTTTTATCGGTGGATAACGCATAGACTAATTTAATATAATACGGTGTGTGTAGATTAAAGTTAACAGGTTCAATTATGGCAGACTATGATGGCGTGAGCGGCCAAATTAATTATGATAAACTAGCCAGAGATTTTTATATATAATAAGGCTCCTAAGAGAGAAGCTAACGGTATGCTAACCTATTGAAATACGTTCACTGCGCATTTATTATAATGAAGCTAACAGTGCTAGGTATTACAACTCTGAAGAGTTAATGAGCTAAAGTAACGGTTAACTTGACCGTCTGGAGGTCAAACGTTTGAGGCTAATGTACAGTGTGTTTGCTACTGCCTATGTGATATATGAACCTGATGCTTTCGTCGTCAATTATCATACGATGTTGTATGCATGGATAATGTATGCATGGATAATAAATGCAAAAGTCGTCATTCAGGCATTCCTGTCGATTACTTGTGAGTTACAGAAGTTTGTGCTGCATACTTAAGCACTTCTGTTCTTCGTTCAAGAGTTCTGATTGACCATGTTGGGTTGATTACACACACACACCGAAGAGATATCAAGAAACGTAGACGACAGACTAATGGGCAAAAATATAATGAGAAATAATATGCTTGAATATCCAGAATCCAATATTACTGCAGAAACCCACAGTTACGGCAATATACTAACTTTACTGCAGTAAATCGACAGTCCAATCAGAAGAGAAAGTCAAAGCAAGAGTAATATGCCCACATAGAAAATGAACCCCGTAACACCGTCACTATCATAAGGTTAGTCTCCTTCAGGTTCCATGTTTTCAGCCTCTCAGCGTGCGTGGTTACGATACCAGAGTTTTCGGCCTGCAGGTACCTTATGACTTGTTGATTTGTCAAGCGTGTGTCGATCCCTCTGATGACCAGCTTCTTGCTTTCCCTGCGAATCCGTTGGAGCGAGCTCATAATGTTACCTGCAATGTCTGCAATATCGGGGATTTCTTCTATTACGTCAGAAACGTTTGCTTCTGTCCCTTCTTTCGCCTTTTCAGGGGTCGGGTTATTCAGGTTCTCTGGTAGGTTGTTACCCGTCTCTGTTAACTCGTCGTAGTGTCAAGAGTTTTACTGGTCGACTTGTTTGGTATCCCGTTTCCAGGATTAGGAGATGCTGGTTGTTATTTAGCGCTGGTGGGCTTGTGTACACTTTCCTCTTCTTGGCATTTGCTTTAGATCGGACCATTTTTACTATATTGCGATGCGGTGGCTTTAAGATCTCCTTAAATAGTCTCCTTCTGGAAAGTTCTAAAGTTCTAGTGGACTACATCTTATGTTGTCGGCAATTCCCTGCGGTTCACGTCACTACCGGTCTTCTGTTTCTCTACATAAGAGAATTCCCTACTATTCGATAACTCCTTCTTTTATCTCAGTGATACTTGCGGTCTTATTCCTTACACTGCCACTTCCTGTTTTCGTACTTAATTTTGTCGCGTCCTATTTTCTGCGACAACGCGCATACCCAGAATGCCTCAGTGGTGATACTAGATGTCCCGAAGATAACTAGAGTTGTTTTTTTCCTGATACTACGGATGCGGCTGTCTTGTGATTTAATTAATGTTCATACAGCTCTTTGAAACAAACATAAGAGTTAAAACATTTGGGACTACATCAGCCGAATGACTGTTCATGTCAACAAAAAGTGGCGAATTGGACAAACATACAGACGAATCCGTGTAGTTCCTGGTGGCCTCTTAAGAGACATCTGTCACGTATTGTCTCCCCTGCTTTGCAGTAGTGGTCCAACAGTGAGCAAAACTCAAGAGTATCTAATATTGGCTTCTAAGGTATCTACCTGCGCGCAAGATTACTCTCGGCAGAGATGTAGATAGAAGATTAATGACACTTCTACCTGAAGAAAGCCTTCACAAGATATTTCCAGCAGTCAAGAACAATGTTGCCTTGGGCTGAACAATTGTTAACGCATTATATCTCGTCCGTTGCCTTTTGTGAAGGATTAAAGCAATGGTTTTTTTAGCCCGTTCAAACCCCCAGTTGGTTTAATCCAACGAAATCCCTCTAATAAGGTATAGCTCTGTTTAGTGTAAATATATGTCTAAGTATTTATATATATAATTTAAATATTCTGGCTCATACGTTTGCTTTCATACATACTACTGAATCAACTAATATTGTTTAGTTTTAAGACAACAGGTAACAAATTTAATAGTGAAATAGTCTTTAACAGGTTAAAATAAATATAGAAAGATTAGTGGAATTTTGATGGAAATAAAGTTCTCGTCACTGAGACGTAGGTGGGCATTTGACATTATACTTTAAGTTTAACTGAATTGTCCTTTTCTGCTGGTGCCTTTTAGTTAGCACTTAGCTTGTATGAGTGAGTCCTGCAGCTGTGGTTCATCAATTCTGTGATGATGAAATTCTTCTCCACACTCTCTTCCCCTGTAGGCGGTTATAGTGGATGCTTTTCTCTCACACTAGCGGCGTTAGGACCACAAATCGTCCGGTTGCTTGTAACCACGAACCCAAATTTTTGGGAATACACAATCTTCGTTGCATAGGTTTTCAGATGGACGCGAGCAATTTCGGTGCAAATGCTCTCGAATCAATTTCATCTGAGAAATTCCTCTTATGACGGTGTTCTGTGATACACTTGGCCTGGGAAACTAGTAATTCCTCTTCGACGGGTGTTCTGCGATACATCTGGTCTGGGATATTATTTCTCATATGACTGATGATCCAATTCCTAGGTTTCCAGTTTTGTATTTATATATGCGGGTTTACTCTTAAGGTTTCAGAGTTGCCCAAATACTATCGATCTGTCACTTTTGATATAGGAATTCTAGGTCCAATCCTTCTCTTCCTGGCTGTGGGGAGTTGCTCGTATGAAGTTGCCAAGCTGTCTGTTCTGTGTTTCTGAGTTCGCTAGATTATATCTCTCATTCTCAGTTCAAATCATAAATGGTGTTTTCGCCAAATTTTCCAATAGAATTCATTGTATATTCCGGCTCTTACTTCAAACCAATCAAATCTCTCTAGCCCTGAGTTGGGTGGGGAAGTTTTAATTCATAATATCCTCTCGCGTGTTTTAATTTAAAATTTAAAATTCCACGCGTGACCTATTTATAATAAGACGTAATATTGTTCTAGCTGCACCTATCTGCCTCCCACAATATTGTGCCTATGTTTTCCTGGCGTAATGTCTTCCGCCAAGATGTCCACCCCGACAGATTATCCAATTATCGCCTTTATCTGCGTGCCTCCGCCAGACAGGTGTCTGGTCAGACAATATTGTCTTCCTTCATCGTACGCACAATACAAGCTTGTGTCAACACGGTCATCAGCTTTTCACCGGGGTCAAATGTTGGACCGCCGCGTTTCAAAGGGTGGCCAGACTGAGAGACAGACGGTCGGGCTGTGTTTTCGATGTGTAATTTTAGACCGATGTGTCCGTCTTTATGCTTGTATTACAAGAAAGTGTTTGCATCCATTGATGCCAGGAGATTCCTACAATGTAGATGAGTATTTGAAATCATTGGTAAATCATATAATAATGTTGCGGACCTCAACTTGACGGACTTTACAGAGATGTGTTAAATTCACCATTATTGTCGAAGTATAACGGACAGTTATTATGGCCCTGTACAGTTGGCTGATAGACAATTTACATGTGAATTATTATAATATTTGGAGCTACCTGTTGCTATGGAATATTATTAAACCTTGTGAGACGCTGCCGATAGTATTCGTCAACACTTATTAAATTTGCTGTTGCAGTTATTCGTTGACTGTTGAAGAAAATCATAAAATCATACCCCATAATGAACTTGATCAGATTACCTACAGTAACCATATTATCACGCAACAAGAACCGAAACCGCGGTTTCGAGAGGACGCCATACCTCTGAGCCACTCCGATCCCTATATTAAGGAGAATATTAAGCTGTATGAATAAATGAGTACAAAGCATAAGCATTGCGTGAGAAAAAAACAACTTTATGCTGTTTTTAAAAAATATTTTATTTTAAAGAGATCCGCGCCGTTTAAGTTGGTGTAGGGCTGCAGCGACTCCAAATATTTGAACATTAACTTAAATGACTTGTTATGTCAACATTATAGAATGACATTCAAAAGCAGTGTTTCTCAGTAGGGGGGTTCCATGGAACCCTAGGGTTCAGCGAGAGATCGCTAGGAGTAAAAAAATTAACTTCTTTTTTTTTTTTTAACTTTGCTCGCTGTGGTGTACAGTGAACGAGGAGCCCCGTATGGTAGTGCGCAACAGAACGGTGTTCACTCTTGTACATACCATATTTCATATACATCTTGTAGAGTAGAAGTTTGTTATAACACTTTTAGGCCTACTTAGACAAGGTAAAATAAAAATCAAGTAAGAAATTAGAAACAGGAAACACTAGTTTCTTCTACCTAACCTACTGACTTGCATTTGATACCCGTTGTGGAAAGTGGAACGGCACAAAAAGAGTAGGCTAAAAAGTTAGCAAAAAAAAAAATAAATAAATAAATAAAATAAACGGATACCTAGAAAAAAGGATTCTCTACTCAATAAAGCATTGACAATTTTTATTCCATTATTATATTTCCAACTTACTGATCACACTAAGATATTATGAGCTGTAGATGTAATAATTCAGGTTCCCTGATATCTGAAAATTATTTCAAGTGTTCCTCTGTGATAAAAAGGTCGAGAAACCCTGGTCTATAGAGTTTCAACCTTTGTGTTAGAACGTTGATGAAATTTTTAAAATATACCTAGGATTGATGGTGTTCTGTAACATAACATTTGATGGATTAAAAAATAGCTAATCAAACAGAAAGAAATGTTTAAGGGAAGAATATTACGCTGTGTCAATAAATGAGCACTAAGCATAACCTTTGTGTGAGAAAAACCAACGAAATGCTCTTTTCAAAATAATCAAAACGCGTTGTTTGAGTGTTGTAGTACTGCAGTGACTTCAATTAGTGGAACAGTGACTATATTGACTTTTTTATTTGAAGAAATTTTTTTTTTTTTTTTTTTTTTTAAAATAAGAGTTTCTACCTTTATTTTAGCAAGTTGATGACTTTTTAAACAAAACGATATTTCTGCACGTGAGAATCCCATTGAAATGATTGGTCTGCACCAAGGGTCCCCATACTTCTCTTAGTCCCGACCTCGCCATGGATATTGCTCATAATCGACCCCCAGACAAAAACCAAACGTTTAATCGATCCCCGATCGATGCTCTGATGTCCTTCGATCCGTTGTTGTCGATATCGACCATTGGGGAAAGAAACAATCGCAAATCGTTAATAAAATTATTAAATAACAAGGGATCTAATAATTACAATTGGGGGGCATCTGATGAGATAAGGAATGGATCTGGTAAAACATTTTCAAGGATAACATGTTGTGTTCTGTCTTCTTGTGATAGTATTGCCTCCCCTGCTTTGCAGTAGTGGTCCAAGAGTGGCCAAAACTCAAGAGTATCTAATAGGCTTCAAAGGTGTCTACCTTTGCACACTATTAGTCTTGGCAGAGATATAGATAGAAGGATAATGACACTTCTATCACAAAGGGAGTCTTCACAAGATATTCAGATATGCGAAAACAATGCTGCTTTGGCTGAGCACGTTAATTCTAGAATCTGCCGACCACTTTTGTGAAGAATTAAGCAATGATTAATTTTAGCTCGTTAAGACTCCACCTCTGATTTACTCAGTGGAATTCTTATTATTCTGGTATAGCTCTGTTTAGACTGTGTGTAGTAAATTGACTGAGACAAACATGCAGTAACTTTAAAATGATTATTTAAAATGAAAATAAGTTAAATTTGTAAAATTACAAATAACAAAATTTAATAATCACTTAAGTTTTAACAGTTTCAAAATAATTGAAAAGTTTAGAAGAAAAGTTTTATCATTGATTTATGATAGAATTCATATGAAGAAAGTTCACTTTGGCAGCGTATATTTTACATTTAGCTGCCAATAGTAGTTTCTGCTCCCGCTGAAGGGTTCTTTTTACACTGCTCACGCTCGTCGCTGGTCAAGGTTGTCGGGTGTAGCTCGTTTCCCAGAAATGTCACGGAGAGTTGTCGAGAAGAAGTCTCCGTTAATTTTTCAGCAGGAACCCTGAAAAAACAAATTCCTACACCACAATTTGACCCTGCTGACTTATCCTTGTCAGTGATATAGCCAGTAAACGCTCTAGAGTCCTTCAATTCTAAACTGCGCCACTCTCTGCGCACAATTCCCCGACAAGGTTATTCTTTCTCCGTGGTTGTATATATATCTATACAGGTATTCCGATTGGTAATGTGGCTTGTTAACATATCACACCAGGGTCGATGTTAACCCTATCCTGTCCCTAACCTGAGGCTAATCCGCGTACACCTACGCCACTATAACACCACCGCTGGAACGAAATCATGGGCCCAAGGTTATGCCTCTGCACAGACCAGATGCTGTAGATCCAAGATAAGACCCCCGAGGTAATCAATGCATGACATAAGACGCTGAAGGCACTCTCGCCACTCTTAGGAAGGCGCGAGCAAATATATGGAAGACGAAATGCAGCTGACGCCTGTGGAGTAGGGCGCTTCGATTGCTTGGCGAGTAAACGTTGACAGTTGTTCTCAGCACGGGGAAAAATAGCCGACTGGACCCGTAATAATGAGTCGGGCTGAAGAACCGCGCTTGCAGTATGTTTGGGGACCCAGATGCAACAAAAGGTCGCTGGTGTGTTCAGCCTCTAAGGAAAGCAATCGCCGGCCTATGACTCAGAGTTCCATGAACTCAAGTAGGAGCTAAGCGGGTTTGCGAGTCTGTGATAATTTCCTACACTTTACAGCCGCTGACAGACTGCACAGATCTCTCTCTACCTCACGACTGAAGATTCAGGAACTAATAGACAGACCACGACACTATATATACTGCAACTAAGGTAGCAGGTGTTCAAGCGTCAATGGGACACCTGCATAGGGGAGCCGAAAACAACTCGTAATAGTTACCCATAGACTTCTCGAGGAGAGGCAACGTCAAGAAGATTTGCGTAACAGGTTGACTGCCCGACTTCCCTGGAATCGAAACACGGGAGACACCTGCATACACAAGCGAGGCTTTCGCCGAGGTGCACGTAATGTGAAGCAACCACCAGGGACCTCTGAGAAGTGTCCCGCTGACGAAAACCGAGCCACAAAAAAGGTCTGCCGATATTCTGGCGTAATTGCCGAGGTTTTGACTCGTGGTTAAAGAGCTATCAGAACCACTACAGAGAGTCGTGGCCGCATCAAAAGATTTTCCTACCAACATTAAAGACAAGGGGAAATAACCTGTCAGCTTAAGAGTGACAGCCTAATTATCCCATTTTCCAACTACAGGAGAACGAAAGAGAAAGAAGTGAGGGTGGCGATAGCGAATTCAAGACGAGATGAGGGGTGAGGGTTTAGCTCCGCCCAGTGCCCAACAATTTATTACCCAAATTCGTCACAGGAACCTGGGACTACTTTATGCTTTTAGTTCTCTTTACGAACCTAGCAATAAAGCAATCACCAGCCCTTGGCAGTGGTGGTTAATGAAATCATCATTCTATACGCTGAAGTTGCCAGCCTCAAATAACTAGGACATTCACTAGCGATTTTCACATATTCATATATATATATATATATATATATATATATATATATATATATATATATATATATCTATATATGTATATATATATATATATATATATATATATCTATATATATATATATCTATATATATATATATATATATATATATATATATATATATATATATATCTATAGATATATATATGTATATATATATATATGTATATATATATATATATATACACATACATATATATATATATATACATATATATATATGTGTATATATATATATATATATATTGTAGATTATGAAGAAAAACCAAAACGTCGACCAAGTCCTGAAGACTATCCAGTTTGGTGCAAAAGAGGATTCCTCATTATTTTAAATAGTGGGCTACATCTGTGCAAGTACATATATACGTAAGTTGCGCCTGGTTTTGAATCGTTTGTAATGTTATTTTGAAAACATTTCTCTTTCTTAACAAAAATAATTAATACAAGTAGTGCATGCACTGCAGTGTAATAAAAGATTTTGGTGATACAGTGATCTAATACAGTGTGGGTATTATTATTACAGTACAAGTATGTAAATATGTTTTATAGTGTATTTTCCTTGTGATGGTTAATTATTTTTAGAAATATGTGTACATGTACTCGATACATTATGTAATCCAATTATCCGAACATTTGATTATCCGAACGATGCTCGGTCCCATGGTGTTCGGATAAATGGAGTTCTACTGTACTGATGATAATAAGAGCGGGCACATCTGTCATAATATAATTTACTTGTGCTGGCGAGTTGGGAAGTGGGTGCGAGGTTATATTAGAACGTGTCATAAATCGACGCAGTTACGTATCAAGTAATAATAAGTTGTGCAGCTCCAGGCAATCAGAGAACAGTTAATGGTAACAATGATTTAAACAGGTAAAGAACGGACGAGAAAAAGGTATTTTTCGTTAAGAAGCTAAATTATTCTTCAGCTGTGACACATTTCGCCCAGTCCAATGCACGCAATGTAAATCTTTGATCAGAAAACACTAAAATGAAAGTGTGATTCTTATTATTTTATTTTTTTTCGTTGTGTTGTTTGTTTTGCAAGTAGTACCTATGTAAAACTCTTCTGCAATTTTTTTCACGAATGCTACTAAATTTTTCAGTAGAGTTTAATTAACTTTCGAGCGAGGGGGATGGTGGGCACCAATGCTCTAAGGCCGGCTATGGGCACGACATCCGGGTATTCTTAAAGGTGGTCCCATAGCAGATACTGCCGTTGGGGAGTGAAGTGATGAGACTTGTCTATACTAGGTCCAGCATAGAGAGGTGTTGTGACCCCGCTGCCTTTTCCTTCCCTTACTCAAGTGTAAAGTCAGGTACCCATTTACAGCTGTTTAGACTGAAGCGTGTCGAAACCGTCAATCTAACTCGGTACCTTTGCCGGGAGAGACCAGCGCAACCACTCTCAATTGGACTCTCCTGGGTATTCTGGAAGACTAGAAAATAAGAACTACTTTTTAGCCTTAGAACTTTGAATGATCATCACGTACCACGACTAGATTATAGGCGATCACATCTTCGCAAACGTCGGTCCCTGATGTTATCTATCAATTACCTTGTTGATATCCACCCGTGGGACAGTGTCAAACTATTTGTCTCTGTATTTCTATACACCTCGTTTCCCTTTCCCCAATTCTTACGATGTTTCCGAGTGCACCTCCTCTCAAAACATGTTCAATCAAGGTCGACCACATTTCCCCATCTGTTTCATTATATTTCTTCATTTACAAGGTATTTGCTCTTCTCAAACATTCTTAGTTGCGGATAGTGGACGTCGCGAGAGGAAAGAAATCTAACCGCTCAGCTCAGCTCCGAGATGTATACGGAGAATAGCTGTCAATAAGGACGTGGAGAAAATACATGGAACAGAAGTGGATCTTTAGCTGATGGCACAGGACATGAAGACTTGGTGCATACATGTTGTAGATGGTGTACATGTTGTAGATGTTGTACATGTTGTAGATGTTGTACATGTTGTAGATGGTGTAGGCCTCTGGTTCTTCAAGAGGCTAAATTATAACGCCCATTAAGGCATATTGGGAAAATGGTGTTAGGCCCATATTTTCTTGATCGGCACACGTAGGGTACCCAATTTGTGAGGCTGGGTCGACCCCGGAGCCGTTTGCGGTCTAAAAAATCCCACCTCAACTGGGGATTGAACCATACACCACCCAGCTAGGAAGCCAGTGCACTAACCACTGCGCTACCGAGGCTCCTATATTATAAAGACTATGAGAAATAAGTATTGTCGTACCAACACAGTTATGGAAACCGAGGTCGGGTAAATAGTGTATCAGTATGATGTGGCTATTTTTATTTACAATTAATTAAGTGTTAGGGGAAGAGGGAGGCGCTTTAAGACGCCATTTTTTTTTTCCTTAACCAGCGGAAATTGGTCTTTTAGCCCTTCGGCCCAATGACATGTCATTGCGAGGCTGGGGAGCCTGTAGACTTTCCTTCCAACCCGGTCAGGAGCTTCCCATCCACAGAGGGTTTATCTCAGGAGCCGGTCAGGTTATTCAGTCAAAATCCTGGACGTTGACACTCTTTCAAATGCTGACGCCCGGGCTTGAACCTTGATTAACTGGTCGCCAGCGCAACGTTGTAATCATTACACCAGCGCGGCTCCACTAAGACGTCATCAATAAACATTCTAACGAGGCATCCTAGTTTCACAGAAAGACATCACGTGACATAGGTGACAAGACAGCCTTCCAGCTGCGTACAAAGAAAATCAAGTAGTGCATGAAGAACAACGCCCCCCTTCTGATCCGGTGTCTTGTATACATCATTTCCCTTCCGACATACTTTGCCTGAGATCATAGTCCAATCCTATTGCGAATAATTATTCACCCCTCGATTAACACTTTTTTTTCCTTCCACATACTTTTTTTTCCTTTTTTTTTTTTTTTTAAATCAGTGATCAAAATATTCTGCTCAACTCCGTGATAGGTTATAATAAGTATACATGGTGTCTATCATCATCACCATCATCATCATGATCATCATTATCAAAATCTTTGCCTTGCTCCCCAAGGAAAATATGTTCAGAGTTTCCTTAGTGATTTTTCAAGGTGGTGCGAGGTCTTGTAATTCCCCTCCCACCCTTTTTTTCCCAACTACCTTTTATTTCCAGTGGCGAATTCTATTGTACTCCTACGAGACTTTATTTTAATAGTGTTGAGCTGGATCACAGTGTAAGATCCGCAAGTGATGTTCAGTGTTGCTTTTTACCACCACCACCACCCCCCCCCCCCCCCCCCCCCCCCCCCCCCCCCCCCATAAAAAAAAAATTATAATTAAAAAAAAAAAATTGCAGTAGTGTTTTTAAAATCTTATGGTTTGTAAGAAAAATAAAATCCATGTTGAATTTCAGATGGACGCTCATATTGATCTGGCTACTCGTAGTGTTGAATGAAACGATTCGTGCTGTATCTTGTCTAATTTAATATTGTTAGTGCGTGCTACAGAGTCGTGGTCTATGCTTGCATAATCTGATATTCTTATTTTAAAATATTTATACAAATATAAGCATTGTCTTAGTCCCTGCGCCCCATCTCTTTCCTTTCACATGTCTATAATGTTATAGAATCCTCTGCAAGCCTCTACCAGTGTCATGGCGCTTGTCTAGTTCATGTCACC